>PITA01003043.1:34289-147012 GCA_004023965.1 Spilogale gracilis | reverse complement strand
AAAAAGAAAAAAGAAAACCCAAAAGACTCCACACCAAAACTGCTAGAACTCAGACAGAAATTCAAAGTGTCAGGATATAAAATCAATGCATAGAAATCAGTAGTATTTCTATACACCAACAAAAAGACAGAAAAAAAGAGAAATTAAGGAGTCTATCCAATTTACAATTACACCCAGAACTATAAGATACCTAGGAATAAATCTAAAAAAAAAGGAAAGAATCTGTACTCAGAAAACTACAGAATATTCATGAAAGAAATTGAGGAAGACATAAAGAAATGGAAAAACATTCCACGCTCATGGATTAGAAGAATAAATATTGTGAAAATATCTATGCTATCTAAGGCAATCTACACATTTAAAGCAATCCCTACCAAAATACCAGCAGCTTTTTTCAAAAAAATGGAACAAATAATCCTAAAATTTGTGTGGAACCAGAAAAAACCCCAAATAACCAGAGGAATGTTGAAAAAGAAAACCAAAGCTGGTGGCATCACAATTCCAGACTTCAAGCTCTATTACAAAGCTATAACCCTCAATACAGTATGGTACTGGCACAAAAACAGACACACAGATCAATGAACAGAAGAGAGAGCCCAGGAATGGACCCTCAACTCTATGGTCAAGTAATCTTTAACAAAGCAGGAAAGAATGTCCAATGGAAAAAAAACAGTCTCTTCAACAAATGTTGGGAAAATTGGACAGCCACATGCAGAAGAATGAAACTGAACCATTTCCTTACACCACATGCAAAAAAAACCAGACTCAACTGGATGAAAGACCTACATGTGAGACAGGAATCCATCAAAATCCTTGAGAAGAACACAGGCAGCAACCTCTTTGTCCTCAGCCACAGCAACTTCTTAGAAACATCAAAGGTAAGGGAAACAAGGGCAAAAATAACTACTGGAACTTCATCTAGATAAAAAGCTTTTGCACAGAAAAGGAAACAGTCAACAAAACTGAAAGACAACCACCAGAATGGGAGAAGTTATTTGCAAATGACAAATCAGAAAAAGGGCTAGTATCCAAAATCTGTAAGGAACTTACCAAACTCAACACCTCAACACCTAAAGAACAAATAATCCAATCAAGAAATGGGCAGGGAACATGCATAAGACATTTCTGCAAAGAAGACATCCAAATGGCCAACAGATAAGTGAAAAAGTACTCTAGATAACTTGGCATCAGGGAAATACAAATCAAAACTTCAATGAGATTCTACCTCACCCCTGTCAGAATGGCTAAAATTACAAGTCAGGAAATGACAGATGCTAGTGAGGATGCAGAGAAAGGGGAACCCTCCTACACGGCTGGTGGGAATGCAAGCTGGTGCAGCCACTCTGGAAAACAGTACAGAGGTTCCTCAAAAATTAAAAGTGGAGTTACCCTATGACCCAGCAATCATGTTACTGGGTATTTACCCTAAAAAAACAAAGGAAATGACCCAAAGGGGCATGTGCACCCCAATGTTTATAGCAGTGATGTCCACAATAGGCAAACTATGGAAAGAGCCTAGGTGTCCATCAACAGATGAGTAGATAAAGAGGATGTGACAAAAAAAAAAAAAAAAAAGAGGATGTGAGACACACACACACACAGAGGAATATTGGGCCGCCATAAAAAATGAAATCCTGCCATTTGGGATGATGTCAATGGAACTAGAGGGTATTATGCTAAGCGAAGTAAGTCAATCAGAGAAAGAAATTACATATGATCTCACTGATACGAGGAATGAGAGACAAGACAGAGGATCATAGGGGAAAAAAATGTAAGAGACTCCTGGTCTCAGGAAACAAGCTGAGGGTTGCTGGAGTGGAGGGGCTAGGAAGGATGGAGTGGTGGGGTCATGGACACTGAGGAGGGTATGTGCTATGGTGAGTGCTGTGAATTGTGTAAGACTGATGAATTACAGACCTGTATCCCTGAAACAAATATATATGTTAATTAAAAAACCCACTGTCACAGCCTCCAAATTAAATAAATAAATATATAAATAAAATGCTCCCTCTTCTTCATTTCTGGCACAAGTGTCCTAGTTTAAGCAGCCATCTTATCTCTGCTACATGATCGTAATCTTTAACAAAACCTAACCTCTTTCTCAATGGAATAAAACGTGGAGCCCACCCAGCCCATCTATCAGCTTCATTCCTGCTTTGCCCTACCATACTTCACACTTCGGGAGCTTATGCACAGAACCACTACTATAGGACTCAGTAGTAGATGAAGGACAATCACAGCACTTAGGATGCATATTTTAGGGGCACCTGGGTGGCTCAGTTGGTTAAGCGACTGCCTTCAGCTCAGGTCACGATCCTGGAGACCCGGAATTGAGTCCCACATCAGGCTCCCTGCTCAGCAGGGAGCCTGCTTCTCCCTCTCTCACTCCCCCTGCTTGTGTTCCCTCTCTGGCTGTGTTTCTCTCTGTCAAATAAATAAAATCTTTAAAAAAAAAAAAAAAAAAAAAAAAAAGCATATTTTAAAGCAACCAGAACAATAAAACTAACATACAGCTTCAACATTATTTTCATACTAACCACCACCCATTTCCTACTATCTATTGATATGAGAAATTCACTGTCTGGGGCTGATATTACTTGTGCAATTATGAGTAAGACATAGTCACTGCCCTTAAGAAAACATAAAAGTCAATAAGCAATTACACAGAAAGTGGTGTGTGTTTATAAAGAGAGTACAGGTGCCCGGACAGCTCATGCAATGGGGTGGGGAGGACAACACACAGAAAGAAAGGGGTGTAGGAAAGGGACAAAAATGGAACCAGCAGCACCAAGCTTAGTCTTCAGAGTACAGAAATAGGTCAGAGAATCCCTGATTTTCTAAGCTAAGCCCTCAAGGAAGATACACGAAGTCCTCAGAGTTTCAAAAGTAGATGATGCTTCTAGGAAACTGAGGTAAATGTGAAACAATCTAGCTAAGGTGCTGTGAGCAGAGAGACAACAAGTAAATGGATAAATAAGCAACAACAGACAGGAACTTGAGCTGCTGATTTATAAGTGGAAGTTGAGGGAGAGGTGTCAAGATGGGTCCTCAGCTTATGGCTTCAGCAACTGGATGAAGACTGGCACCTTTTAGGGAGATAGTGGAAAAGGTGGCTAAGCAGATTTGGGGCAGGGGAAGAAAGGTAAGTTTGGTTTTAAAAAGTGTTGCCTGCAAGACAGATCCTAGTAGGCAGACTGACACAGGTCTGGCCAAGAAAACTGAAGGAGATCCCTGGTGTGCCCACTGTAAGAACGACAATGGGTGACTAGGGCAGAGCCAGGAGTTCATGGTGAAGTAGTGATCGGAAGGCAGTAAAGTAAACCTTAGCCACTCCTTCACAAAGCATGGCTGTGAAGGAGAAAGTCTTGTATGTACCTGTCACCTTAATCCTTTCCAGGAATAAGGTAAGATATAACAATGAATCAATTAAAACTTGAAAAACTTTCCTCCACAGAAAGCCAAAATTGTTTTCAAATAATTCCAGTACTTCTTTTGGACTCTAACTTCTGTTTTCAGCTTTAAAGAGTTGGAAGAACTCTTGCCTTTAAACAAACTACACAATCCCAAAATGGAACCATGGAAAATTTAACTTTGCTTGGGGAAAAAAAAGTGCTTGCAGCAAAAGAAACAGTCACCAAAACAAAGAAGCAACCCACAGGATGGGAGAAGATATTCATAAATGACACTAAAAAGGGCTGATATCACAGATCTATAAAGAACTCCTCAAACTCAACAACCAAAAAAAAAAAAAAAAAAAAGATGATCACATCAAAAAATGGCCAGGAGACATGAAGAGGCACTTCTCTATAGAAGACACATAAATGGCTAACAGACACATGAAAAAATGTTCGTCATCATTAGCTATCAGGGAAATTCAAATCAAAACCACCTTGAGATACCGCCTTACATCAGTCAGAATGGCCAAAATTAACAGGACAGGAAACAAGTGTTGGAGAAAGGGGAACCCTCTTACACTGTGCTGGTGGGAATGCAAGTTGGTGTAGCCGCTTTGGAAAAGTGTGGAGATTCCTTAAAAAATTAAACATAAGAGCTACCACATGACCCTGTAATTGCACTACTGGGTATTGCACTACTGGTATACCCTAAAGATACAGCTATAGTGAAAGGGAGGGCCATATGTACCCCCATGTTCATAACAGCATGGGCTACAATCGCCAAACTGTGGAAAGAGCCAAGGTGCCCTTCAACAGACGAATGGAACGAATGGAAAAAGAAGATATGGTCCATATATACAATGGAATGTTACGCCTCCAATCAGAAAGAATGAATACCCAACTTTGGACCGGACTGAAGAGATTATGCTGAGTGAAATAAGCCAAGTAGAGAAAGTCAAGTATCATATGGTTTCACATACTTGTGGAGCATAAGGAGTAATATGGAAGACAGTAGGAAAAAAAAAGGAAATGTGAACTGGGGTAAATCAGGGAGGGGGATGAAACATGAGAGACTCTACACTCAGTAACAAACTGAGGGTCTTGGAAGGGAGAGGGTAGGGGGATGGGTGAGGCTGGTGATGGGTATTGAGGGCATGTATTGCATGGAGAATAAACAACGAACGAATCTTGGAACACTTAAAAAGAAAATAATGTAAATATAAATCTTTTTAAAAAAAAGTGCCTGGATAAATCCCAAAGTTGAAAGAACCATACTAACTTTGGTCTATGGGAGGATAAACCTGATCACTGACAATGGGAACATGGGGTCATAATAGGAGCAAGAATTAGATTTCTCCTAGTGCTAATAATAGGCTTAGTGCTAACAGGAAGCCTAAAAATCAAAAACAGATGCCTGTTTTCTAACTTGTCACTCTTAGTCTATAGCTTTGCCTATCAAAACAGGTTAGAAGATAAGTAGTTTCCTGTTTCTTTCTGCTTCATTAATGGTACAGGAATGCACTCCAAAAAGGAGTCAACTTTTTTTTTTTTTTTTTTTTTTAAAGATTTTATTTATTTGACAGAGAGAAACACAGCCAGAGAGGGAACACAAGCAGGGGGAGCGAGAGAGGGAGAAGCAGGATTCCCGCCGAGCAGGGAGCCCGATATGGGACTCGATCCCGGGTCTCCAGGATCATGACCTGAGCCGAAGGCAGTGGCTCAACCAACTGAGCCACCCAGGCGTCCCAGGAGTCAACTTTTATTAGAATAGTAGTGGGGGTAGGTGCCTGAGTGGCTCAGCCCATTAAGCGTTTGGCTCTGGTCATGATCTCAGGGTTGTGAGATTAAGCCCCTCGTCATGCTCCATGCTTAGCATGGAATAGGCTTGAGATTCTCTCCCTTTCCTTCTCCCTCCCCATCTACCCCTCTCTCTACATACCTGTGTTCCTTCTCTCCTCCTCTCAAAAAAATCTTAAAAAAAAAAAAAAAAAAAAGAATAGTAAGAGCCACTCTTCCTTTACAGAAGGCCAGAGGAAGGGCTACCTGCTGACTCTTGATCTCAGGGTCATGAGTTCAAGCCCCACACTAGGCACGGAACCTACTTAAAAAGGTCAGAGGAATCAAATAGACTAGTCCTTGAAAGACCATTCCCATGATACCTTTAGAGGGTATAAAAGTATATGGCAAATAAGTTCACTGTTTCTTTAATATGTAAAAGCTTCCAGAGAGGAATGCCTGGGTGGCTCAGATACTTAAGCATCTACCTTGGCTCAGGCAGTGATCTCCAGGTCTTAGGTTTGAGCCCAGGATCAAGTCCTGCACGGAGCTCCCTGCTCAGCAGGGAGTCTGCTTCTCCCTCTCTCTCTGCCTCTCCCCATACTCCTGCTCTCTCTCTCAAATAGTTAAAAAAAAATTTTTTTTTAGAGAACATCTTAAAACCAACTTCTTTATATGATTAGCAACTCCAGCAGAATACTGCATGTATACATAATGAAATCTTTGTTTTTGTAAATGAAGCAATAAAGCTATTATAATGACTTTTGAAGCCCCACAGTCAGATAGTGGTAGAATTACGATGAGAATTAGGGTAAGAGTCTCCTGGATTGATTTTCCTTGCTAGAAAACAAACAAAAAATATAAAAAACCTAGGTTCAATTATGACACAAATAAAATTAAATAATTCTCACTGCATTTATTCAAAGAGCTTTTTATCTTTCAAATTGGGTCATTTTTTTCTTCAGTGCCACATAAAACCTCTACCCAGAACTGTGATGAATTAAAGCAGACATACCATATCACATAAGAAGCCATATAATATAAAATATGTAGAAACTACTTCCATGGCTGTTAAATCAGAAACAGTGCCCAGACCAGGAGGGTGTGAGAATACAGGCTTCAGAAACGACTTCCCTTAAAAGAATGCATCCAACTCCCATGGAGTACCTTAACAACAACAACAACAACAACAACAACAACAACAACAACAACAGTAGCAGCAACAACAAAACCCCAAACCAAAAAACCTGAACAAAATAAGCCAGCCAGACAGTAATTCTCAAACTGAGCTTCAAAATAAGGTGGCAGGGAGCCAATATTCTGGGGGGAGGGAGTTCACTTTTTTTTCAAGGAGCATCTCTATAGCCATCTCATGGGATCCTTAAACTTTGCCTGGGGAGGTTAATAGTGCAAAATTTAACGTAAAAATCCTTTACTGTCTGTTAAAAGATACCAAGTAATACAGAGATTAGCTTTTCTAAGTACATGCATAGTTTCCCAGAACTCACTGTTCACAGCTTTCATTATTCTTAGAATTCACAAAAAAAAATTTTTCCCCCCAGTTTGGAAGCCAGCTGAATTTCTGATGTAGTGCTCTTACACTGCAGTCGGCTGGGCAGGGGGGGGCAAACTCTTCCCCTGCTGCCTGCAGCTCCGGGGATAGGAGCAGAAACAAAGTTTAAGACAGAGGATGTGCCTCTATCCTGGATACAACAACCTGGAAAATCATGTTAAACAAGGAAACAAAAACCCCTCTAAACTCTGACACTGTACTCAAAAGAAAATAATAATAATAATAATAATAATAATAATAATAATATACTCAAGCCACAACTTTAAGGATGACAGACCCTTGTCTCTTCCACAGTGTTATTGCTGTCGTCAGGAGTTCTTAATCAACCCTGGACTCAGTCATCACTGAGGGTCGCAAGGGAAACGAACCTCTCACCAGGTCCCCCCATTTCTGCTTGGTGTGGGTTCTATTAATGTCCCTGGCAGCAGCAAGGGGTACTCAGTGGGGAGGAACAGGAAATACAGCACATACATGCTTCATAGTTATCTAATATAGATTGTGTATCATGATTAAAGACCAAACAAAGCTAACTTCCCAAGGGGGCACCTGGGTGGCTTAAGTCAGTTAAGCATCTGCTTTTAGCTCAAGTCATGACCTCAGGGTCCTGGGATGGAGCCCCAGGATCAGCATCAGGCTCCCTGCTCAGTGGGGAGTCTGCTTCTCCCTCTCCCTCTGACCATTCTCCCTGCTTGTGTTTTCTCAGTCTCAAATAAAGAAATATAGTATTAAAAAAAAAAAAGAAAAAAAAAGAAAAAGGCTAACTTCCCTAACACAGAAGTGTATGATAAACCTGATGGGACAATGAAGTATCTAAAACATACCAGAAAGGAGTGTTACATGTTGGGATGGGTAGCCCCTACTCTGCTCTTCTACTGTCATCACAACAGAAGCAATACCTAACAATTTCACAGTATTGCAAAATACTAAGTGATCTAGTTTACATGGATTCTCCTTTCCCCCTTTTCTTGGAGTAAAGAGGAAGAGGGAGAGGAGTTTAGAGGACAGAGCGCTTGCTCAGGCTATTCTGAATTATTAAATATCAGTTAGGGATAGAGACAAATTGAAGTATTATGTTTTGTTAAGCTTACCATGTTTATATTAATCCAGTCAACAGTTTACAAAGTTATTTCCTATTGTTCATGTGACATAATGCCAAACACCTAACTCTGGCATATCACAATTCATTGTTACCCAAACTGATGAGAAAGCTACAATTTGGTAGCTCCCACTAGAGTGAACATCAAAATCCAATGAAACCCAATAAAAAATTTTAATTCCCCCTCCAACCACTGATACATTGAGCATTACCAAGAAAATTTCATTGAAAAGTACATTGAGCATTACCAAGAAAATTTCACTTCCACAGATTTTCAGATACTCAGCTTTCCCTATTAAAACTTTATTTTTGTAGTCTATATTTCTTAAAGAAAAAAAAGGAAAAGAAAATCTGTATCCTCTCACATAGCAAAATTTTATTCCTTGAGTGACATGATGCTTTTATTTAACTTTGAAACCACTCGTTCTTAAATATATGCATTTTATATAAATTAAAAATTTTTAAGATAACATTTTCTTTGAAAGTAATGCAGTACTTTCAAAGAACTGATCAGAGCTTTAACATATATACTCTTTGATCAACTGTAACTTGGACATAAAAAGATCATCTCTCCTAGGAAATAAATTTTAAAGATTTTTAAGGCCAACCACAAACACAGTTCAAAAATCCATTAGGTGCCAAGTAACATTTGATATGAAAAATCAGAGAACAGCACAAAATCGTGACATACATACAATAGCGCATCACAAGTGTGCCAACATACATATACTCCGAGTTGGGCCTTGATCTTGAGCAAAGTTATCACAATAGTCACCTGGGTGCAGGCTGGTCCACTATGGGTAACTGAATTTAAAAATGGCTCAGGAAAGAAAAAAAGAGGCAAAAAGTAAAAATTCAGGGTAACAAATATTAACGCACCAAGGAAAACTGTATGTGGCATCAACGCAGACAAAAGATCGGGCAAGGAAAGATTTCTGTCAGCAATCCTGGGTAGGAGTGGAAGGGGTGTGGGAATTACTTCGGAAACTGGGCCCAAGGTATTTACCAAAGAAATAAAGCCTAAGCCGCACTCGTGTGCCCAGCTGTTTAGTAACTACTCTTCTTTCTATCACATTCCCCTAGAATCTGTTGAACCAAGACTGAAGTGGCAGTCGATGCACAGGCTGTTCAAAGTACACTGTAAGAATTACCACTTGCGGGGGCACGTGGGTGGCTCAGTTGGTTAAGCGACTGCCTTCGGCTCAGGTCATGATCCAGCAGACCCAGGATCGAGTCCCTCATCGGGCTCCCTGCTCGGCAGGAAGCCTGCTTCTCCCTCTCTCACTCCCCCTCTGCTTGTGTTTCCTCTCTGTGTTTCTCTCTGTCAAATAAATAAAATCTTACAAAAAAAAAAAAAAAATTTTACCACTTGCAGGCGCCTGTAAAGCCTCTGCCTTTGGCTCAGGTCATGATCTCAGGGTCCTGGGATCAAGGACCACACCAGGCTCTCTGCTCAGCAGGGAACCTGCTTCCTCCTCTCTCTCTGCCTACTTGTGATTTCTCTCTGTCAAATAAATAAAATATTTAAAAAAAGAAAGAAACCATTTCTTAAAAAAAAAAAAGAATTACCACTTGCAAAAAAATAGGGCTTATGGTCAAAAGAAAACTGAAAAAGTTGCTGTTCTGGGGTCTGTTTTTTGACGTTACCAAAGCAAAGTTAAATCCTGGTGTTAAAAAAGTGAGTATTCCCAAGGAGTAAATGTGAGAAATCTATACTACACTACACTATACACACACACAAAATACACAAACACACATGCACAAATCATTAGGCACCAGCAGGCCAAACTGTCTTATTATTGGACAATAATTACATACTGGAGTTTATGTACTTATCTTAAATCTCATATAAAACTATGCCTTGAGTACACAGAGGGTCTGTCTTCATCTTTATATTCCCACAGCCATCCAACTCTGCAGAATTTGACCAAACACAGAATTGCTAAAGCCAAACAGGAAAGATGATGGTTTACAAATGAGGCACATAGAACTCTCAATTACAAGGGTAAACTTTAGGCCTTCAGGACCAGCTTTACATATATCCAGAATCTGACTAGTCAAGAAAGTTAAAGCTCTTGTTAAGTCCTATCCTCCGAAATTCCTGAAGTATGTATTTACTTAACATGGCTATAAGCATATTATGCATAAAATGTTACACTTTTCATCACAAGTACTTTCCATGTTACACATGGTCTGAAAACCCATCAACAGTATATGTGTAAGTGCCAGAATTTAATGAACTATTCTGTCCATCCCTGGAGGTTATAATGTAAACTTCATGGATGCACTGTCTTATGCCCAGAAGATTCCCGAAGTGAAATTCCTGAGTCAGAGTGACTATTTTTATGACTGGGTATACCTTGCCCAACCACTCACCAGTAGAGCTAATTTACTCTGCCACTACCAAGAAAATCATGCGAATTTTATGGGCAAAAGTTTTGTTGTTTAAAGTGAAAGAAAGCAATGTAGACCTAGAGATAAAAGATACAAATAAGTGAGATGAGAATAATCTATTTTCACTTCTAGAATAATAATAGCTCTAACAGCTCTAAAATGTTTACTTTACCAAACACTGTTCAAAGCTCACAATTCCCCTAAAAACCTAACAAGTGCATACTCTAAAACTAAAGCAGACGGAGGTTAAGGAACTTGCTATGGCAAGCACATCGTAAAGTCTAAATGTTCAGAGTCAGGAGTCCAAGTATGCTCTTACCTACCACATTATGAAATGAGGTGGAGAGCAAATAAGGAACACATGAATGGGATATTCCATATCAGTAAGCTTATTCGCAATGTCATAAATGATGACTGAAGTCTAACTGTGAGAGGAAAAAGAATTTGGGTTATGGGTTCAGTTTTGGATGCCTGAATTTGATAACCTACTTAAAATTAATCTGTTCATTTATTAAGATACTTAACTTCCCTTTAAGTGTTAGACTAGACCTTGGGGCTTCAGCATGAAAACAACTGACAGAATTCCCAACCTCCTGGCAAACTTGAGAATCAGATATATATCCTTTAGCTTTTCATTAATTTGTAAATTAAAAAATTTGAAGAATAAAGGCAGACTTCACTAGGAGCACTCAAATTTCACTTTTGGCAAAGAGAAACTTTAAGCCTCTGCCTTCGGCTCAGGTCCTGATCTCAGGGTCCTGGGATTGAGGCCCGGATTGTGCTCTATGCTCAGCAGGGAGCCTGCTTCCTCCTCTCTCTCTGCCTGCCTCTCTACCTACCTGTGATCTCTCTCTCTCTGTGAAATAAATAAATAAAATCTTTAAAAAATATATATATGACCATAGGCAAAGGGAAAGTATAAAATGATCAAGAATAAGACCAACACAACAAGAATACTAGTATCTATTATATTTATATTTATATTTCATAGGTCCTACCATCTCTTTCCAGTACTAGATTATGTACAGTTATACAAAACATCTCATTATTACCCCATAAATGCACTGGGGAGAGAAACAGTAATCTTGCTACACTTTTTATTGACACTCAACTACTACCTTATCATGAGTGTGTCAGTTTGCTTGAGCTGTGAGACAAAAGAGCCATAGACCCCATGGCTTAAACAACAGAAAAGTTACGTTTCATAGTTCTGGAGGCTAAATATCCAAGATCAAGGTGACAGTAGGTTTTGGGATATTTTGTTTTGTTTTGTTTGTTTTTCCTGAGGCCCTTCTCCTTGGCTTGCAGATAACTACCTTTTCACTGTGTCTTCACAGGATCTTTCCTCTGGGTACACATGCATTTGGCACTTTTTTTCTCTTATTTTCAAAATTCCTCTTTTTTCTAAAGACACCAGTTAAATTAGATCAGGACCCACTTTGTCTACCTTCCCTTAATTTATCACTGAAAAAGAAAAAAAAAAAGGGGTCCTCATACACAGCGGGCTTGAACTCACAACCCCGAGGTCAAGAACTAAGCTGAGATTAAAAAAAATCAGACACTTGGCCGAATGAGCTACCCAGGCACCCTTTTAATCACCTCCTTAAAAGCGCTCTCTCCTGGGGCACCTGGGTGGCTCAGCTGGTTAAGCTTCTGCCTTCACTTGGCTCAGGTCATGAGCCCAGGGTCCTGGGATCAAGCCCCACATCATATGGGGACTCCCTGCTTGGTTGTGGGGAGCCTGCTTTTCCTTCCACCTCTCCCCCTGCTTGTGCTTTCTCTCTCCAAGTAAGAACTTTTAAACACACACACACACACACACAGCCCTCTCTCCAAATTCAGTCACATTCCCAGTACTGGGGGATTAGCACTTCAACATGTGAAAAGGGGACCAGCTTGCAATTCAGCCCATAAGAATGGGGTAAATATATGAAACTCAGGGCTTTAAGGCTTGATTTTTTAAGATCACAAAACAAAAATAGAAGTAAACTATTCTGATTCATCTCCGTACATCCAAGTTTTTAAGAGAACACTTCAAATCATACAAGAATATTCACTGTTCCAATAATTAACTCCTGGACAATCGTCTTTCTGCAAAATATATCTGGAAGGAAAAAAAAAGTTATACCCTTATTAACTAAAGACTCATTTGTACAAAATACAGTGGTTAATCTTTTTTGCAGGCACTATAAGCCCTTTAAAATTCTGATAAAAACAAAATGATCCTCCCGGAGGAAAGGGCACATATCCACAAATTCTGGCATGATTGCTGTTTCAGGAGATTCACAAACCACGTTCCCTAAAAGCTCAGCAAGGTCCATGGACTCAGGTTAAAGAGCACTGACCTAAAGGACCATTTATTATTTAAATTAAAAACTGAGTCTGGGGTGAGCAACTGCCTTTGGCTCAGGTCTTGATCTTAGGGTCCTGGGATTGAGTCCCAAAACAGGCTCTCAGCTCAGCGGGGAGTCTGCTTTTCCTCTCTCTCTGCCTGCAGCTCCCCCTACTTGTGCTGTCTCTCATCTTTTTCTCTCTCTCAAATAAACAAAGTCAACAAAAAATGGGTCAAAATACTTGAAATTGAGATTATCTTGAAAAATACAGGATAGACAGTAGCCATGTTTATGTTTAGCTACCTACTGAAGGACTAGAAATAACTAATGACCATCCACATAATATCATAATAAATTTTAATCCTATTAGCCAACCATAGGGTAGACAAGAGGGGAGAAGAAGGAAATATTCAGAAAATCTAAACTAAGAAAACCTACTGCAATTGAGCACAAAATCTCAGAATAAAAAAAGAAAATAATAGGAAGCAATCACTAGCAAGTTTCTTTTCACTGAAAGAAGATACATTATTTTCTACATCTCAAACTCACAGTCAAAGATAACACCATGTTGTGAAATTTCAAAACCTGGCTTGTCTTCTACTCTCTCCGTGCAAAGGTACTCTGACTTCCCTCAGACAGCAACTCTGGATTATGTTCAGACAATTAAACAAAATGAGAAACTTATGTAGAATTCACTATTCCACCTGGGGAAATAATTTTAATTATTTTACTAAGATGTAAACCTCCAAGGACAGGGACCCCTGTCTGTCTAATTTACCACTGTTGCCTCTAAAACTTTTAAATTTTATTTCCTGGTCTATTACTTTAACTTCCTTCTATGTCCATTTACATGATCAAAAGTCCAAGTTCATCTGTAAAGGGAGCTCACAAAATCCCAAATTATCTAAATAGACATATTATAGAAATTAATATATACATGTGTATGCATGTTTTTTTTAAGTCCTCATCTTTAAGAGATACATCTTAAAATCTTTTTAGAAAAAGTGATAGTACAGTTGAGAGTTCCTTCAAAACAATATGAGAAAGAAGAAATGGTTGGAAGTGTACACCAAACAAGACTGGTCATGAGATGATAAATTATTAAAGCTGGGAATGGCTAAGTGTACATAACTGAGTTTTTCCATAATTGCTGGTTTTTAAAAAAGAGAAATAACTGAAAGCATTTGGAAAAAAATGGATGAACGTGCCTAGAAATGTTCACTCTGCACAAAGAGGGTGAAGCTGCACAGTGTGATTTGGAGGAAACTGTGGGTTCCTTAAGTGGTTCCTGGGTGAAACAGTGCCACAAGACTCATTTTGCATCCCTCTCCACTAAGCCCCAGGTCATGTGATGTATCACTCCTTCCTGGTTCAGACATGGGCCAATATAAATTCTACTTCACACCGGTTACCGAAAACTGAACAGGAAATAAATCAGAAAGCAATGAACAAGATAAAAAGAAAAGCAGACAAAAAGTGAAATGAAAAATAACTGAAAGACAACAGTGATCAAAACCAATCAATCCTCCCCCCATCCCCGCAAAAAGACCAATTTCTTATTTAAACAGACACAGCTTTTAATTCCCTCATTCTGTAACCTAAATGAGCAATCTCGTGCCCAAATCAGTCTATGTATAAATGCACTTAGCTTCTGTAACTTTAAAGAGAAATATAAACTGAACATTTCAATAAATGCATAGGATATTTTGTTATCTCAAGATATCTCATTATAAATCCTTTTATAACAATATACCCCACTACATTCATGATGGAAGAGGAAATGACCCCAGTACTAAAATATTAATAATGTAGACACTGATATTCAGTAAGCATGTATGTGCATTAATTTCATCTTCAGGACAACACTGAGATACACACAATTATTATTTTTTCCCATTTCACAAATGTGGAAACTGATTAAAGGGTAATGAATATTTTTAAATCATCAATTGTAAAAGCAGTTCATCTTAGAATATTAGGGGATCAATCATTTTTTAAAATGTCCTTTATACAGTCGGCTGGGTGGCTCAGAAGAGGTTAAGCATCAGCCTTCGGCTCAGGACATGATCTCCAGGTCCTGGGACTGAGCTCCATGTAGGGCAATGAGTAAAATCTTTAAAAAAATTTTTAAAAAAAATGCTTTGTAACATTTTAAAGTTGTGTATGTGTGTATACACACATATTGAAATAAAAATTAAGAGTAAGAGTCAAATGATTTGCCCAAAGTCACCAAATCAGCTGTACAGAGTACTCCCAATTATGAGTACAGTATAATTAGGATGGTATTTCCTAAACCCTCAAATCCCAGCGGTTCTCCATTTTTTAAAAGAAAAATTAAGTCACAGACCAAAGTCATTTTGAGTTCATTTTAGTAGAAATGTTTCTTTTGCCCAGGAAATGATCAAAGACTAACTGAACACACACAGATCAGATCTAAGCTTAACAAAAAAACAAAAGAGAAGCATTAAATACCATCAACTCCTTAAGGGCAGGGTGGGTATTTTATACATTCCCCCACGAGATCAATCACAAAACACCTTACATGTAAGAGGAGCTCCATGAAAAGTAAACGGGAATTGTTCTGTAACAGCATCCGGGTAGCCCACATCTACATCAATCTGGCCTCCAAATAAAGGGGGAAATAATGCCGTAGGGAACTCCTTTGACTCAAACACCTACCCTTCACTGTCAATCTACTAATGGATCCACCAGACTTGCTGGGTCTCACCCAGCTGGACAAGGCAATCCCTGTCCTGCTCCAGAGACAATTTCATAAACTCGGTCCTCCAAATCCTACCTCCGGCAAGAAAAAAAACTGTACTACCGCATGATTTAATTTCTCTACAAAGCCTCAATATGTTATAGCATCAAATGTACGTAAGAGTTGGTAACTTAGTAGTGGTTCTCCATCTTTTTTGATTCTGGACACTTCAGTATCTGAGAAAAAGCAAAGTTCTCTACCCAAGAAAAAAGGGCAGAGTAAACAAACAATTCTGCACAGAATTCTGGGAAATATCAGGGCATCTAATCAACAGCTCCTGTCCTTAGTTCTTCCTTGTCTTTTTTCCTTCACTTTCACAGTGGCCGTCTGGCCTTTTTCCCCTACCCGTTACCACGATCTTTTTCATTCTTTACCACTGGAACTAGTTAAACTGCTCACCCAACTGGGCCCCTCCCTGCCCAGGTCTCATCCACTGCCCGACCCTCACCCATCAGTATTACAGAACAGCTATATGCCTCCCTTGGGACACTTACCATTGTCTTTTTTGTCTTCCTCTCCCCTACTATACTGTAACCTGAAAGGTATGAGTAACCCTACTTCTCTCTATAGCTCTTACAGAGCATGCAGCACAGTGCCCTGTACTTGGTAAGCGTTCATTAGAGCGAATTAATGTGAAATCTAAGGATTTAAAAGAAAGCAGCCAATCAGCAATAATCTTTTAAATGGAACATATGAGTAAATCAATACTTAGGCAGCCCCAGGAAGTTGATGCAATTAAGCAACTCCACCCACCGTTTCCTGATCTAGTGCACTGCTAGCTCAGAGAGGGGAGGTGGATGCATTGGAAACACAGAGGCTACTCTCCAGGTCATGGTCACTTTTAAGCAAAGCAAAAAGTAGTTTGGCTTGAGCAGCAGCTTTTGTACAGCACCGTCGTTACCTAAAACATTCCTAAGCAAGGTCAGATTTTAAAGAAAATCCTACTCACGGGCCATGTGCAAATACTTCCACAAAAGGTTTCTAACTTAATACTGTCAGTTTCACTAGAGTAAAAACAATTTTCATGTTGCTAATAACCTCTAAGACAGACCAATCTAGATATGCAAGCATTCAGCTATGAGTTAGGCAACCGCCCTCTCATTTTCAAAGCCCCAAACCACATCCTTTATATACTAAAATATACATACACTAAGTCCCAACAAGAAACACTGTAAAGTCTCCTCACGATTCTTTACTATATTAAACACAGCTGTCTAGGGTCATGTTTACACAGATTTTTTTAAAAATGCCAAACCAACATTAGCGCTAAAATATTTGATAAATGGACTCTTATACACATACCAAACTAGAAAGAAAAAGGATAGCGAGTTTAAAGATACTTTTACCTTTAAGGGCACTAAAAACATAAATGATGTCCTATTACCATATTTTGGTTATTTTGGTGTAACACTTATACACACATTATTTTTAAAGCCACAGTGTGTTATTAATGACTTAACAGAAAATCCTAACTTCCCTGGTTCTAAGTTAATTATAAAGTAAGCAGAGTTCCCCCTATCGTCCACATATCATCACAAACCTATAACCTTCAGTGTTTTCACATTGCAGTCTAACCACTGTCAGAACAGTTAAAGGCTCAGAAATGGAAACTTACTCAAAATCAAGCAGTGATGTAGCCATAACTTCAAAGGTCAACATTTTCTGATATGCTACAAACTCAAAACACTGCATCTTAAGTTATAAAAGATTTAAATAAAGAGGTACACAAAGTTCTCCTTATGAAAACACTCTGTAATAGGTCTTACTTCAGGAACAGACACTTAGTCTCATCTAATTTTAAACATTTCCCTCCAACTTTTAAAAAGCAAAGAAAAAGACAATCTGAGAAAGAGCTTTGTATCCAAAAAGGCTTCTACAGTCATTAGCAAAGAACTAAACATTACCCAGAGGAAAACCAGAAGATAATCTGTATTAACTGAAATCTAATGGACAGGTGACAGTGCTAAACCCAGGTTCACGCATAGGTCAGACCCTTTAAATCAGTTCATTCAAGTGTTTCTTTCATATACAATGCCCTCCAAGAGAATAATATTTACTGTAATTCTTACTTCTACTCTGAGTGATATGTAGAGGTGAGAAAAATACTAAATACCCAAGGATAGTAAAACAAGAAATTCTTCTTCAGTTCCTGAACTCATTTGGAAAATAATTATTTAACATCTACAGATATACTCCCATGTGCGTGAAACCCTGATTTAAAGAAGGCAAAGTCAGTATGTGAACAAAGGTTTCAGCAGCAGCCCAAAGGAGAAAAGTACAGAAGATGAGTTATCATAGTATTTTTAAAATATGACAACAAAATAGAATTTGAAGACATTTATACTATAAGCAATTTAGTTTTTTAAACTTTATTCAAAATAGTGTCAAAATAATATTAAAGTATTATGTATGTTTACGTTATATATTTGTTTTCTTTTTGTTGTATAAGACCTAGAAGCATACAGGGTTTACCAATAACTACATAAAAATGTAAAAATTTTAAAATTCTATCTATATTAAAGGGTTTCAATAAATTTCTTCCTTTAGATGGGATTCACATGTTATTCAAATTTTCAAAATACTGCTCCAGATCAGAATTATTCGGTAAAAGATGAGAATAGCACTGGAAAAACTACTAATATATTTATGAGTGTGTACCACAGAGATTTGATTAAAACTACACAGAAGGTAGAGATCTCTAAACCCACCCTCATCCAAATCTGCAACACTAACATTGCACTCAAATTATAACTATTGGGGCACCTGGCTGGCTCAGTCAGGAGAGCATGCGATTCTTTTTTTTATTTTTTAAGGATTTTATTTATTTATTTATTCATTCATTTTCATTCATTCATTCATTCATTCATTCATTCATTCATTTATTTGTCAGAAAGAGAAAGAGAGACACAGAACACACAAGCATGAGGAGCAGCAGGCATGAGGAGAGGTAGGCTCCCTGTTGAGCAAGGAGCTGGATACAGGACTCAATCCCAGTACCCTGGGATCATGGCCTAAGTGGAAAAGTCAGATGGTTAATCAATTAAAGTAAACCAACAAAGAAAGTGTAATGTTTATTTGGTTTCCTCAACAGAACCCTCCGTACTGTGGGAGAATTACAAATCAAAGAACCATGAGATGATGACATAGACATGTTTTTAAACACCGATACAGGACCAGAAAACCCACTTTTATCACTGAATTCTTGAGCTAACAAAGCTCCAAAAGCTGGCTTATACTAAAAATTAGTGTAGACTTATTACATCATTATAGGGGTCAAAATTCCAACTTCAGAAATTGGAGTACCTGAGTCCTCCATTCATGTTTGTCTCCTCTCCTGGTACCAATATTATTAAACCAGAAGATTTGGGTTACACGTGAAAAAAGCAAATAAAGAAAAATAACCTAAGGAATAATTCAACCAAGCTATGATGAATCCTGATGTACAGTTTTGACTCACAACTAATTAGATCCCCTTAAGAACCAAAGAACTTGGGATGCCTGGGTGTTTCAGTCAGTTAGGTGTCTGCCTTCAGCTCAGGTGGGATGAGTCCTGCATCTGGCTCCCTGCGAACTTGCTCAGCAGGGAGTCTCCTTCTCCCTTCGCTTGCCACTCCCTCTGCTTGTGCCTTCTCTGACAAATAAGGAAAATCTTAAAAAAAAAACCACACAAAAAAAAAACCTTTCTCAATTCAAGAAAATTCAGCACACCGACTCCTTCCTAAAGGCAGAACAAGCATAGCTTTAAATTTTTTAAGCTTCTCCTTACTTCAGTTTAAATATACTTTTTTCAGTGATAAAGCCAAATGGATTTTTAACTTCACAAGTATTCATACTCTTCTCAGCCTGAGCCAATTCCCTTAATTGTTCTAAATCTCTCCAGCTGCTCACTTAACTAGACCATGTTCCTTCAACTTTTTTTGTTTAAGATTTATTTATTTATTTGAGAGCAAGGGGACAAGAGAGGCAGCAGAGAGCGAGAAAGAGAATCTCAAGCACACTCCCTAAGCACAGAGTGCAACAGGGCTGAGATCATGATCTGAGCCAAAACCAAGAGTCAGACACTTGATCAACTGAGCCACCTAGGTGCCCCTAGATCAACGTTCCCTCTAAAGATGCCTGATTACATCCAATACTATCCAGCTCTCCTAAATTTTGAGTCTTCACATCTCAAAGCTGAATAGTATACTCGCTTTAAAGAGAACATAGTGTAGCATCCATTCTTGCAGCAAATGTTATTCCACTGAATTAATTTTAAACATTTCTAAGGTTAAGAATAGGAAGAGATATTAAAGAAAAATTCAAAATATGCATCAATTTTTGAAATAAACTGCTTTTGGGGCGCCTGGGTGGCTCTCAGTTGGTTAAGTGACTGCCTTTGGCTCAGGTCATGATCCCAGAGACCCAGGATCAGTCCCACATCGGGCTCCCTGCTGGGCGGGAAGCCTGCTTCTCCCTCTCTCACTCCCCCTGCTTGTGTTCCCTCTCTGGCTGTGTTTCGCTCTGTCAAATAAATAAAATCTTTAAAAAAAAAAAGAAAGAAAGAAAGAAAGAAACTGCTTTTGAAAGACATTTTGCACAAATCTCCATCAGCCCTTTCCTGGGCCTCCATGCAGTGATTCTCTGTAGTTTTCAGGGCAAATTCTCTGCCCCACCCTCTAGGAATTTTTAATTAAGTACAATCAGTTCCACCATATGGGACTGACTGATATACTGGGGAACAATTTTAATAATATGTGAATTTTGTGTTTGCTTTTATTAGTAATACTGAGTGTACATTCAAAACCGCACTCAAAGGGCACCTGGGTGGCTCAGTCAGTTAGGCATCTGACTTCAGTTCAGGTCACGATCTGGAGGGTCCTGGATCAACCCTGCATGGGCTCCCTGATCAGTGGGGAGTCTGCTTGTCCCTCTCCCTCTTCCCCTCACCTAACTCGGACTCGTTCTCTTTCTCTCACATAAGTAAAATCTTTAAAAAAAAAAAATCTTGCACTCAGCCTATAAATACAAAATATAAAAAACACAAGCACCAAAAAAAAGCACAAACACACATCTCAAACATCCTTTAAAAATTTTTTTTAGGGACGCCTGGGTGGCTCAGTTGGTTAAGCAACTGCCTACGGCTCAGGTCATGATCCCGGAAACCCGGGATCGAGTCCCACATCGGGCTCCCTGCTCGGCAGGAAGCCTGCTTCTCCCTCTCTCACTCCCCCTGCTTGTGTTCCCTCTCTCGCTGTGTTTCTCGCTGTCAAATAAATAAAATCTTTAAAAAAATTAAAAAAAAAAAAAAAAATTTTTTTTAATACATGTCAAGCCTATACACCATCCATACTGTTTTCCTGGAAACTGTAAAATACTTTGCAGCAACACATGTGAGTTCACTGAGATGTCCCAGGGCTCCTCAGACAGCCTGGACACTAGCAAAGTGCTCTAGCCAAGTCTAATGGCTCTACATACAACCTGCACGTGTACCACGTGGCCAGCCCAAACCTCTCTCCAGGCCTCCAAGTTTGTATACGAACTATTCAAAATCTCCACGTGTATGTCTAATAAGCATCTCAAACTCAACATGTCCCAAATCAAAACCATGACTCCCATGCTCCACCACCACCTCCACAACCCCCATTTTAGTAAACAGCAACCCTGTTTTTCCAATTTCCAAACCCAAAATCCCTGAGTCATCCTTGACCGCATTTTTCTCTCACAAACTACATCAGGAATTCCCATTGGCTCTACCTTCTAAAATATACTCAGACTCCAACTATAGCTGACCCTTTAACAATGAGGGGAATTAGAAGCACAGACATCTCCCCACCCCTATGCAGTCAAAAATCCAAGTATAACTTTTGATTCCCTCAAAACTTAACAGCCTACTGCTGACCAGAAGCCTTACCAATAACATTAACAGTTGTTTAACACCTATTTTGTATATGTATTACAAACTGTATTTGTATAATAAAGCTGGAGAAAACATTAAGAAAATCATAAGGAAAGTACATCTACAATACTGTACTATAAAAAAATGCACAAATAAGCAGACACGTGCAGTTCAAACCCATGTTGTTCAAGGGCCTACTTGTACCATCCACCACCTCCACTATCACTCTGTTCTAAGCCACCATGGTTTCTCACCTGCATTAGTTCTCTCAAGTCTACTCTTGCTTTCCATCTGGTCTAGCCTCAAACTCAGCAGCCAGTGTAATCCCATGAGGGAAAAGGGAAATTCCATCTATCATTTTCTTCTGTACCACACGCCCAAAATGGCATCATTTGTGCCAGGCAAAGTCACCAAATGAGGGCTTAATACCTAACCCAACTGTAGTATCAACCTCTCCCAGAAATGCAGTCTTAACCAGCAGAAATAAAGTAATCTGTCACAAGGGCCCACTCCATCCCCCAAAGGAAGAAGGAGTAATCAGCATAATCAGACAACCTGCCATTCCCTTTAAGGGAAGGGGATCAAGCCCTAAACCTTTTCTTTTGCTAATAATCTTCTTGTTCCGCCCTTCTTCCTATAAAAAACCTTCAATTTTGTACATATTCTTGGAGCTCTCCTTTAACTTGCTAGGTGGGATGCTGCAGATTCATAAATCACTTAATAATGCCAATTAGATCTTCAAATTTATTAGGATGAATTGTTTTTTAACACCCAGATATTTACTGTGTCACTCACTGCTTCCATCTTTCTGCTCAGTGTCATCTCAGAGAGGCACTCCTTGACTATCCCCATAAAGGAGTACTAGTCCTCACATTCCCTATTCCTTTCATCCTTTCTTTACATTCTCTTCAACAACTGCTCCCTCCCTCCTGACACGTGCCCACGTTGGTGCATCTTCCTCTCACTGAACATCAGTTCAAGACTTTTGTTCACTGCTTTATGAGGCCCGAAGAGTATATTATAGACAATATGTGCTTTATAAAAATAGGGGCGCCTAGGTGGCTCAGTTGGTTAAGCAGCTGCCTTCGGCTCAGGTCATGATCCCGGAGACCTGGGATCAAGTCCCACATCGGGCTCTCGGCTGGAAGCCTGCTTCTCCCTCTCTCACTCCCCCTACTTGTGTTCCCTCTGTCGCTTGTGTTTCTCTCTGTCAAAAAAATAAGAAAATCTAAAAAAAAAAATTATAAAAATTATACCAACTGTTTCAGGAGGGCTTCGATGTTCTAAACATCAAAATGTCCCCAGAGTTTATATTAGTGGGAGTTTTTCTATCCTGACTCTCAAACCCTCACTGTCCTGATAATCTATTAAACTTATGCTTTGTTAAAGGGACCTGACTGGCTTGGTCAGTAGAGCATTTGATTCTTGATCTCAGGGTCATGAGGTACAGCCCCATTGTGGGTATAGAGGTTACGTTTTAAAAAATGCTCTTTTTGCCATCATTAACCCATATTATTTGGCTAGTCCAAAATGGATGTTTTTCTTTTAAGATTCTATTCTTTTTTTTTTCTTTTCTTTTTTTTTTTTTTTTAAAGATTTTCTTTATTTGACAGAGAGAAACACAGCTAGAGAGGGAACACAAGCAGGGGGAGTGAGAGAGGGAGAAGCAGGCTTCCCGCGGAGCAGGGAGCCCGATGTGGGGCTCGATCCCGGGTCTCCGGGATCATGACCTGAGCTGAAGGCAGTCGCTTAACCAACTGAGCCACCCAGGCGCCACCTAAGATTCTATTCTTAAGTAATCTCTACACCCAGTGTGGAGCTCAAACTCACAATGTCAATGATCAAGTCACATGCTATACTGACTGAACTAGCCAGATTTCCTTAAATTGATCATATTTTGGTTTTCCTAAGCTCTCTAATTCTATTCATACTCATAAACTAAAGGATTAGATAGGCCTCTATATTTTACCACCTACCTGAAAATCTGATTTTATTTTTTGACACCCTCCAAAAATCATGGTAAATGTTTCAGGCAACAAATCTCAAGCCCTGATCTTTTCTTTTTCTCTCTCCACCAACCCTCTGCCTAGAACTAAGCTTTAAATACAGCTTTAAACACGTTTAAGGAAAATCTCTGAGATTTAAGTCCCAACAACCTCACTCCATAGCAAGACCTAACACAAGGCAATTCAAAATCTAACCACGTATTTAAACCAAAGATTACCTGTGATCCTTGCCCACACAAATTGGACCAAATCTACAAATCACTTTTTACCTTTGCCTCATTTAATTCCTTAGTCCCCCTGACCTTCTCTTCTCCACCAGTTGTCTTCAACATGTATCACGTGGAGGTGAGGGGTGAATTAATGAGCCTTAATAGGAAGCTACTTCATTATTTTCAAGCAGAAAGTAAGCCCATCTAGATTTGTTTTGGAGTCTTTGTAATGTGACAGAACCTCAAATGGGGATTCTACCGCCCCTACAAAATATTTCATCTGTGACTTGTGTTTGCTGAAGATGTTTAGACATACTTTGAGCAGGCCTGCTATCTAACCTACAAAAAGGTATTTGGATTGTCTTAGGTCCTTAGAAAAGCAACGGACCAGCATCCTGCCCCACTCAAAAATGAGTTGGGCTCCTTGTTACTATGGTGATGAGCACCCTGTGAACAGAAATGTTTGCCACTTGTTTAAAATTTAAAGAATTTTGTAGCTTTGTTTATCAGGAACAAGGTGAGAAGAGCAGTAGAACCAATTATGGAATATATTTATAAACACTTAAAGGAGTGTTTCTTGATTCTGAATAACAAGATTTTAAATTGTTAAGTTTACAGGAAAAAATGAGTAAGAGGACTGAAGAAAATAAACATGCTGGACTGTATTCTAACATGTACAGCTCTACACCATTGCTGAACTTGTCACTACAGATTTTCCAGAATGGAGGTTCTTAGACTGGTTTTCAGACTGGTCACACATACACAAAACATTATAGTTTTCTCACCTACTAGTCTCCTACAGTGTTTTGTGTGACCAACCATCAGCCTGCAAGGGGAGAAAAATCTACTTAAGTAGTCAGGTATCGACCAAGTAGTGCAAGCCCAATGCTCCTGAAACGTTAGCAGTTTGAAGGAAAGATGCCATATTGCAATAAATTCTTAAAAGGAAATAATGTTCAGCGCCTATTCCTGGCTTTCAAAATATTCTTACCAAACTAGGGATACAGGAAAACTTGACCTTAATAGAAGGAAACTAACAGGAATTTATAGAAAACAGCATTCCCAATAGCAAAATATTAAGAACAATCCCATCCTATAGCCAGGAATAAAACAAAGATGCCAGTCATCACATTACCAAAAATAAGCACTAAAATATTCAAAGGGAAGAGACAAAAACCTCTCATTATTTGCAAACTATAGGTTACGGGGCAAATCTGGGAGAATAGCATTTGTAATACATACAAAGGATTAATTTTCATGGTATTAAAAACTTCACCCAATCCAATGGAAAGGGAGCAGGAGGGAGGTGACAGTATTTTAGTATAAAACTATTGGTGTAGGGGCGCCTGGGTGGCTCAGTTGGTTAAGCGACTGCCTTCGGCTCAGGTCATGATCCTGGAGACCCAGGATCGAGCCCCACATCGGGCTCCCTGCTCCGTGGGAAGCCTGCTTCTCCCTCTCTCACTCCCCCTGCTTGTGTTCCCTCTCTGGCTGTGTTTCTCTCTGTCAAATAAATAAAATCTTTAAAAAAAAAAAAAAACTATTGGTGTAAAACAAAACTGAAAAAGACTATGTATAGTTTGCAAATACACAGAAAAATACAGTAATGTTCAGCAAACTGGTCAGTTGGGAGTAGAGTTATGGACATTTTTTTTGTTTTAATCTAGTTTCAATGTTTGGATTTCTGACCACAGTATATATTTAATTTTATAATACCAAAAACAATTTAAGAAGTAAAAAAGTCTGAGAGGCAAACTTGAAGTAGCTGAGGGACACTAAAGGATTAAGGGGAAGTAGCATGGTTGATTCAGTATTTTTGACAGATCCCAGGAACAGCTTTATAGAGAATAGACAGGAGACACAGCAGTTTGGAATCATTACTGATTCATTTCATTCAAATGTTCAACACCTACTGGGTTTTGGCACTGAGCTAAGCATTGGGACCAGTTAGAAATGTCACAGGTTGTCCCTCCAAAAGGTCATATACACCTACTTTAGGAAATGGTGCAAAGGAAATAAAGGAAAATACCTATTCTTTGTTTTTAGTGGAGGGAGAAGTGAGGGATGTATGTAAAACCTTTGTCATTTTAAGACATCTGTGGATAATATCCTTCTGGTGATATTCCTTGTATTACAAGAAGACCTGATAAGTATATTTCTGATAAGTGTAACCCATATTTTGACAACACACTGAAGAAAAAAAGTAAAAATCCAGTATCGGCCTTGCTCTTACAAGTTATTGTCTTATTTTCAAGATTCTCTGACTTTGTAAAGTCCAATTCCTAAACATCTCTAAAAGAAGAAATTTCAAAGCCTTCATTAGTCATTTTTGGTCCTTTAAAAAATTCTTTGGTTTTGTGAAAGATGAATAAAAAGAGGACACAATATTAACAACCACAAAGAAAAACATTTTAGTGAATCATATAAAAGATATTTTTAATTATGATTTAATCTGCATTGGTTTCTTTTTAGACCTGTTCCCATTTTATCACAGCCATCTGCTATTTCAACAGCAAGCCAGTTTTAACAAGTTTTAATAAAGACCATGACTGTACATAAAAATTTTTTAAACTTTCTCATCTCAAAACTTTTTTAAATGTCCCCTAAGTAAAAGGAGGCAGAAAAAAGAAACTGCTGATAAATTTGATGAAAAGTTCACCCTACCATTTAGCTTAGGACATTTCAAAAGCTGAGGGCTGTGGTCGCAGCTCCTGGTTACACCACCACCTTAAGGCTCACTGCTTCGCCACCACGGCAGAGAAACGGGGTGCTTCTGAGGTTGCTGGTCAGCAGGCAACTACAGTCATCTTGACAAAGCTAACTGCCTGAGTGAGCTTTTCCTAAACCTACCACAGTGCTACCATAATTCTGCCCAAACCATGCAGACAAGGTGCCTCATTTATAATTTCCTATTTCACATGCACCATGTGGGCAACACTGGTAAATGCAATTCCATTTCTGAGGAAAAGTATGCTAAGCATGACAGTCACAGGACCTAGCTATCTCAAGACAGTCCCAATTTCACAGTATACTATTGTTTTCACCTATAGTGATTTGTTAAATAAGTGATTCAAGATGATTTAATAGATTCATGTATTTTTTTAAAGTGAATAACGTTCAAAACACGGAAAAAAATCTTTGCATGCTCTCCAGAGAATTTTGGTCCCGAGCACACAATCATATGGAAAAAAAACCTAACCTAATCCTCCCAACCAATCCTGAAAAAGAGAAGCATTTCTTCCCAGGCAGGAGATCACCACAAATTACAAATGATTTTTAAAAATCCAACCAAACAAAAACAAAAGGCCATTAGCACATACAAAGAGTCTGACCTGGATGTATAAACCAACAACAAAAACCCTCTAATTAAAACACAAGAAGGTGGGGGCACCTGGGTGGCTTCAGGCTTTAAGCATCTGCCTTCTGCTCAGGTCAGCATCCCGAGGTCCTGGGGAGGTCCTGGGATCAAACCCGCATCAGGTCTGCTTCTCCCTCTCTCACTCTCCCTGCTTATGTTCGCTCTCTAGCTGTGTTTCTCTCTGTCAAATAAAATCCGCAACACACACACACACACACACACACACACACACACACACGGTAGTGAGGAAAGGACAGAACAGAAAAAGGAACAATAAGCAGTGGTTGCCAGAAGCCCTTTTTCCAGAAATGTTCTGGGTTTTAAGACTTTACTTATTTACTTGAGAGAGAGAGCAAGAGAGATAGAGAGTGAGCACAGGCAGGGTGAAGGGGAGGGAGAGAGAGAGAGAAGCAGCCTCTCTGCTGAGCTGGGAGCCCAAAGCAGGGCCTTATCTGAGGACCCTGGAATCAAGACCTGAGCCAAAGGCAGACGCTTAACCAACTGAGCTACTTAGGCGTCCCAGAAATGTTTGGTTTAATTTAGGAACTAGATATTGCTGTACAGTTATATCCTGTTACATATTTATTCTTTTTAGCTGCAGCTAAAACCTTTTGGGTATCTTAAATGCCAGAGTGGCCCACATTTGTTTTTTTTATAAGATTTTATTTGACAGACAGAAACACAACTAGAGAGGACACAAGCAGGGAGAGTGAGAGAGGGAGAAGCAGGCTTTCTGCCAAGCAGGGAGCCCGATTCAGGGCTCCATGTTGAGCTCAATCCCAGGATTCTGGGATTATGACCTGAGCCGAAGGCAGATGCTTAATGACTGAGCTACCCAGGCGCCCCCACATCCTCCTTCTGAGAGATCACAGGCAATTGCTTTTATTTGAGCTGCTACCCTGGTTATCCTGTGACTTTCTGACTCCAACCTTCTCCAAAGGTAACTATCAATAGACAAGGAGGTCTTAATGGACTATTAAGTGGCCTGGTATGAAATTAAAGGACAGCCCAACCAACCCAATCACATCAAAACTAATGAGGGGAATGGGGACTGAATTCAAGCAGAAGAGATTACAAATGAAGACAAAGTCTTAAAATTTTAGAAGACTCACTAGATGATGGAGCAATCAACAATGCCTGCCTGCTTCAGAGTGGATGAGGTGACCAGGTCACCAGATCCAGCCACTGAAGGACAACTGGAATTGCTATAAAACATAGGACAATTAAGTACTGTTATCCCAATTCTCCTCAAACCATGTAAGGACCTATTTAGATGTCCAAGCCGCCATCTTGTTTACTCAGAAAAACAGCTCCAGGAAATATGGGCAAACAGCCCCTGGAAAACAAAGGCGAGCCAGATTGGGGGAGATGCCCAATCAGTTAACCCTCCTAACCTCCCAGTTCCAGGAGCAATGGAGATGCAAATTAAGAATGGGCAGCCAGTTCCTAGTACTTAGGGCCAGGTAGGAATGACCCTAATCCCCTTAACCTCCAGGACCCTGAAAAATGGAGATCCCCTGGTAAAGGACTGTATGTTTAAACTGTAAAGGGGATTATGACCTTAACAGTTTAAATATATTCATCATCACAGCAGAGTGAAAGAATTAACTCTAGGCAGTTGCTGTGATTGCAATCAACTTGTGGCTTGCCCTATAAAAGCTAGCTTGTAAGAACAGGTGTTGTCATTCTCTCCTTAGAGGAGACCCTGGCCCAGGCCAGTGAAATTCTGATGCTTGGGGCAAAATGAAGCTTTGCTTGACCTTCCCCTTTTTTTTATCAGCCTTGTTCCTTTGACCACCGACCCTAATAACCAAACTATGTGACCTGATATTGTATTATGTGTTTCCTTACATCCCCACACATCCATATAAAAACCTAACAGCAGGTCATCTGATTCAATATCTACTTATAGTTACTTCTTATAAGGAAAAACATTCGAGAATCAGCAGAATTATTTCCTGACTGCATGTAGAGTACTTGCAAACCAGTGGGGGGTTGGCTAAACCTATTCAGAACCTCCTTAAATTGCTAAGGTTATGTACCCATTTATTTTAAGAATTATAACCCAGACTTCTGGGTAATACTAGATGGTGGACTGGGATGCGTGGGTGGCTCAGTTGGTTAAGCGACTGCCTTCGGCTCAAGTCATGATCCGGCTCAAGTCATGATCCGTGAGTCATTATCCCGGAAACCCGGGATAGGGCCCCACATTGGGCTCCCTGCTCGGCAGGAAGCCTGCTTCTCCCTCTCTCACTCCCCTTGCTTGTGTTTCCTCTCTAGCTGTGTTTTTCTCTGTCAAATAAATAAGCAAAATCTTAAACAAAAAAACTAGATGGTGGACAAAACACATGGCTATTTGTTGATCCTTCCCCCAAACACCAATTTTTCTTGCTTGTTTAAGATACAAACCCAAAGGGACAAAGAGAACTAGAGATTATAGCCACAAATTTTGGAAAGATGAAATATAAACGGCTAAAAGGTTAAAGGACTCAAAGACTCAAGAAAACTGAATCCTAAGGTAAGGATCAGGGAACATTCCCCAAAAGGATAAGCAGAGATAAAATGGGAAAGGTTAACGGAAAATTTTTCTAAAATGAAATTCCCAGATTCAGTCTTTCAGACAGGCAGACAAATGCCTTTCCCTCACTCCTGCAAAAGGCTGAAGGTAACCTAAAGAAGGTTAAAACAAAGGTTTATATGGACTAGGGAATCACCAGATAAAATGAAGGCAGTTTAAGTTAACATATGTATTAGATCCCTATCCAGGGTGTATTGGTAAATACAAATGTTTAACAACTACCTGGAGGAAGTGGGAGTGGGAGGGGAGGAACAGGGTAGTTATTTGCAATATTTGCTAAAAAATTTTATATAAATACTCTTACCATGGCTGCTTCAAGCTAAAAAAAAAAAAATTCACTGTATGCAGAGTTCAGAAGACATGCATGGTAACTTATTAAATAGTATTTCCATCATTTAAATTAGATGTAAATAATATTAAAAGCTTCCATAATAACAAATTGCAGTAAAATAATTAGGAAGTGGTGAATTCTTAATATTACTGATTTGATTTTTAATATATTTCATTTTAAGTTTAACCTTCAGTAACTTGCATTTAACAAATGACTCACAAAGTTCCTACAAATTTAAGAATTGTCTCTGATGTGCCAACACTAGTCACTAAACCCAGTCCCGTCTATCAATACCCTTTCCCAAAGGCTAACAGTCAGACCGTCACTTTCAGGCAGAGGAGATAAGAACAGACTTGTCAGGGAAATATTACCAATTAGTCTAGGAAAAATGTAAAGAAAATGACAAATTCTCAAATAAAATTTGTTCAGGGGGTGCCTGGGTGGCTCAGTCAGTTAAGTGTCTGCTTTGCCTCAGGTCATGATCCCAGGGTCCTGGGATGAGTCTGGTATTGAGCTCCATGCTCAGTGGGGAGCCTATTTTTCCCTCTGCCTGCAGGCAACTCCCCCTGCTTGAATGTGTGCGTGTGTGCATGTTCTCTCTCTCTCTCTCTCTCTCTCTCTCTTTCTCTCGCTCGCTCGCTCTCACTGGCTCTCTTTCTCTGACAAATACATAAAATGCAAAAGAAAAATTTTTGTTCAGCCAGATCTTCCTATGGTAAAGTTCACAACTGTTAGGTCCTACTGAATATTCAGAGCTTCCAATCAACTTTCTAGGATTCCACTACTAAATATCAGCAAATAGTCAAGAATTGTTAGGCCTCTCAAGCATGAAGAAGATGAAACAGAAAAAGCAAGTTGGAAGGGATAGCAGGGTCAGCTTAATAGGTATGTGACCTGGGGCAGCCAGAGTGCCCTGCACTTAGAAGAGCTCTGTGTTAGGTTTAATGCTTTACTGTTGTCTTGAAATTCTTCAATAAATGACCTACATTGCCACTCTGTACTTGGCCCTCCAAATTACGGAGCTAGTCCTTAACAGAGTTTACGCAGATAGAAGAAAACTCTGGAGAAAAAGATAACCATTAATACTTTCACATACATAGAAGAAAATATCACAAACAAGAACAGTAAGCTAGCTAAGAAAAAAGAAAAAGAAAAATTAAGTGAAACTCACCAAAAAATTGAGCATGTGTTCTTGCTAATTAAAAAATGGAACAACAACAACAACAAAAAAAATGGAACAGCCAAAATGAAAAACATCAGAATAACATAACAAAACTGGAAGATCAATTCAGGAAGTTCAATATCCGAGTAAAAAGAGTTTAAGAGAAAACTAAGAGGGGAAAAAAAGGAAAAAAGGGTATCTGGCTGGCTCAGTTGGAAGCACATACAATTCTTTTTTTTTTTTTTTTTTAAAGATATTATGTATTTGCCGGAAAGAGAAAGCATGATAGCAAGCACAAATGTTAGGTAGAGGGGCTCTGGAATCATGACCTATTCTGAAGGCAGACACTTAACCAACTGAGCCACCCAGGCATCACATGAGCATGCAATTCTTGATCTCGAGGTCCTAAATTTGAGCCCCATGCGGGGTGTAGAGATTAATTAAATGAACTTAAAAAAAGGGGGGGTGGGGTGGGGAGAAAGTCATCAACAAAATAGTTCCTAGGTTGAAAGGGTTCATCAAGTACTCAGGACAATGGATGGAACCAAACTCACGCTAAGTCACCTTACTATGCAATTTCCAACACTGAGAAACAAAGAAAAGAACCAATCACATAAATTATCAGGAACCTATATATCAGAATATATTTTACCGAAATAAAAGCATAAACCAATAAACAGGAAAACAAGAGATCCAGAAAACAAGCAATCCAACATAAAGAGGTAAGACATCCCCAAGAGGCTGGTGAAGGGAAGTCCCAGGATGAGAGCTGTGCATAAAAATAGTGGCAACCAATCCAGATGGAAGCACATCTTCAATATGGGAAACTAAGAGAACAGCTGAAAGGAAATATGGACAAGATACAACCTGAACTACATTAGTGAATAATTTTCAAGCTGAAAGTAAATAACAAAAAAAATTAAAATTTCATGGAAACCCAAAAATTGTATAGAAAAGTACAAGTGTTAATAAATTACTCCAGGACTTAACTGTGAATAGCATGTTTGGTCTTTTTTTTTTTTTTTTTAAGATTTTATTTATATGAGAGAGCATGTGTGTATGTGTAATGAACCAAGGGTGAAAGAGGGCAAGGGCAGAAGGAAAAGTAGATTTCCCCACTGAGCAGGGAGCCCAATGAGGGGCTTGATCCCAGGATGCTAAGATCCTGATGTGAGCCAAAGGCAGATGCTTAATGAACTGAGCCACCCAGGCACCCTACATGTTCTGTCTTAACTGTGTACACACAATCTAAGCCAAGTTATAAACACTACACTAGGATCAGAGAAGAAAAACTAAAAAGGGTATCTGGGGAAGTCAAGAAAGAACTAAACCCTGCCATAATGGGAAATCAAGAAATCAAAATAAAAACATGCTGCTAAGAATGACTGTGTCCAGAACTTGCTATCCCAAAATATGGTGCCTTGGCATACTGAGTATTTTAAACTGAAGAAATGTGAAAAACAGCAGGTGCAGGAAGGATTTTTTGACCTTCCCTTCTCTCCCGAAGCAGGTCTTAAGATCTTAAGTAAGGGAGGTCCTTCCTATACCTGAGGAAAGAACATCCTTTTCTGTGAAGATAGAGGGATACAGAGAGAAATCCAAAGGAAATGGCTTTGCTAAGTTTCTCCAGCTTAATACCCTTAATTTATACTCTTCAATATGATCACATTTTTTTATGACGTTCCACTCTTCTATCAAATCTAGTATAAAAATCCTCAGGCTTAACCATTTCCTTAGGTCTTCATTTCCTCATGAAGCCTTCTGTGTCACATAAACCTTTCATTAAATAAATTTGTACGCTTTTCTCTTGTTAATCTGTCTTTTGTCAGTTCAATTTACAGGGCCCCAGCTGGAGAACCTACAAGGATAGCAGGAAAAAAATGTCTCCTCCCCTACAGGAACATAGAGATAAATGCAAAAAGAATCAGCTGTAAGAAATTAAAATGTTTGCCCCTAGAGAGGGAGAAATGGGAGGTAAAGTGGAGAACTGCTGCTTTTCAAAACACGTCTTATAAAGTTATTAAATCATTATGCACATTTAAAACTTTAAAAAATACAAAATAAAAACGAGGAAAAACTAGCAGAAAAACTTCAGAAATGTTTTAGTTCATGGTTCCTCTTTCAGATTACAAGTTTTCTCAACAAAAATTTCTCCTTCTATTTTTGTAGTTTTTCCAAATTTTCTACAAAAAATGTATTACTAGTATAATAAAAAGTTAAGCATCTTACTACTGTCTAATGATGTAGGAAAAGATGTTAAGCTTTGGAACCAATGACCAAGAAAGAATTCTTGAGATGTCTTTGGTGCAAAAAGGTGGTTTTATTAAAGCACAGGGACAGGATGCATGGGCAGGAAGTGCTGCACTGGGTTACATACTTTCAAGCTGGGAAGTGGTTAGGGATAGCTTAAGTCTCTAAGGAATTTTGGAAGCCAGGTTTCCAAGACCTTTGGGGGCTAGCTGTTGTTAGGAAAAGGTCATTTATTGCTATCTAATAGATAATATTAGGTAATAATAGATGTTTATCAGTGGGTAACATGCTTGGGTAATGGCTGCAAAAATAGATCTTGGAGTGTAGCGATAAAGGAAGTTTCCAAAGGAAATTATTTATTTATTTGACACAGAGAGAGAGAGAGAGCAAGAGAGAGTGGAGGAAGCAAGTTCCCTACTGAGCAGAGAGCCTGCTAAGGGCCTCGATCCCAGGACCCTGAGAGATCATGACCTGATCTAAAGGCAGAGGTTTAATTCACCGAGTCACCCAGGGGCCCTCCAAAGGAATTTTTATATGTTAAAGTAGACTCAGAGGATCCTGGAGGGTCAGGCTAAGATTAAGAATCCCTTTTGCCCTTAGCAAAGTACTAACATCAAGGCAGCTGAGTTCCTACAGGATTATCACTCTGCCTGTTTCAAGAACCTGTCAATGGGCTGTAATAGTACAGAAATTTCATTTTTCTTTTGCCTTTGTTTCCCACATCATCTAATATTCAAAATCATCTGTAATTCTATTAGTCAGGAATACTGTTGTGTCATAGGATACCCAAACTGGCACAAATCAGGAAAAGGTGGTGGCTTACCTTCCAGGAGGTCGTTAGCTCAGCAGTTTACACCAAATGGCTCCATATCTCACAATGAGGTTTCCCTCTGCAAGCCTACATTCTTTCCAAACACTACAGACTTTCCATTTAACTCTGTGAAAAATTCAGATAACATAATTAACTCTAGAGTGTGCCTTTAAGGGGGCAAAAATTTCAATGTCTTTCATACCTTTACTATTCCTGACATAAAATTAAAAGCTTTCAGTACATAGATACTGTAATACACCATATGTTATTGGAACACAACTGGACAGCATTTGTTTTTATTCTGTCTTTATACAGCTGTCCGGTCAGCTGTCTAGCTAGAAAAGTTATTATGGTTCGAGTTTGCAAAACACAGTTCGGATAAATGACACATCCTCTGTTCACCTTCACAATGGATGCTGTGGATGGTCACGGTCATCAGAGGATGTTTAAGAAGGAATTTGCTTAGCACAGAGAACTGAGCCAATCTGCAAAGGTATGTAAGGCCAGCCAAGGCAGCTAGCTGCACATGTTTTCACTTATTCCCTTAAGAGTGATTTGGTTTGTTTGGATTTGGTATAGAATCATTTCTGGATTTAAGGAAAACTAAATAAGGTTTTACAGCTTGTTATGTTGGTAGGCAGGCAGCCATGAAGAAAGCATAAACTGAAAAAGATTCCTTTTGCGCTTAATATTAAGGTAGGCTAGAAATATAAAGACACGTTCTACATTTCTCATCCTCATCCTGCCTAATCATGGCAAAGATTATCTTGTCTTCATTATTAATTAGTAAACCCTGGCATGCCAATGTGGCCTGTAAGATCATGAAGAATCCCCTCACACACACCCCATCTAACACGAGTAAAATATCTGGCATAAAATACAAAATTTTCTCAAACTGGCAACCATAACAAACTGTTACCAGAAGAATTTTTTTTTCCTCAAAGTCAAATTAAATTTTGCCAATGTACACAGAGATATTCCAGATTAGTGGCTGTTAACCACTTTAATCTTATGATATCCAAAACTTACTGTGCACACTAGAGTAAGGTAAATAATACTGTTCTCTTCTGGCTTCTAGACAGCTTACAGACTTAGGGAAGTTCATCTGGTTTCCTGCCACCTCCATCTACCTAGATCACTGTCCCCAAAAAAGCAGCTTGAATTTTTTGTTTTGTTTTTTAAGTGCCTTGCTATTTCCATCCTGAGTTTTCCCAAACTATTTCAGGGTCCTGACAATTTTGCCAGTGACTAAGTCTCCTCCTGGGAATAGCTGCCTCATTATCACTATTAAAATAGTCACTCCTAATACTGACTGATAAGGATCTGGAAACTCATTGTAACTTTGAGAATTCAAAGCCCACCCTACCCAATCCAAAGATAAATGCATTTCAAATGGAATAACAGACTCACCACAGGACAGAGTTCCTGCAAGCTTTGTGTTCCAATCAAACTACTGCATTTTGTGCATATTCCTAATTCTTCTTCTTTTTTTTTTAAGATTTTATTTATTTATTCGACAGAGAGAAACACAGCCAGAGAGGGAACACAAGCAGGGGGAGTGAGAGAGGAAGAAGTAGGCTTCCCGCCAAGCAGGGAGCCCAATGCAAGGCTCCATTCCAGGACCCTGGGATCATGACCTGAGCTGAAGACAGTCGCTCAACCAACTGAGCCACCCAGGTGCCCCCCCATATCCCTAATTTTCTTACTAACATCAACAATTTGTTACCATTTCCTTCCTCATAACTAATACATATATTAGTAAGAGCCCAAAACCAACAAGACAAACAAAATACACATGCACTCTCACACACCAAAAACTCAACAGCAAATGTCCTAATCCCAATGTTTTTAAGGTAATACAGCCTTCTAACTCATCTTCTGTCTCAGAACTATTTTGTGCAGTACATGTGTTGTGTGGGTAACTTTTGTTCTTGGCAAGCTAGTCCTCCTGGCTTGGAATATCAACAGCAGATAATCTCAAATAAGAGGTCTTTTCCTATAGCCCTCAAATGGAACAACTACTTTGGAAACTTAATTCTTGCAAAATGAATATCCAAAATAGAGATGATCATAAGTTTATTTCTATCATCACCATTTTGGTTCTATCTAGGTTCCTTGTGTTACTGAAAAATCACATGATCATAAATCCATCATTCCAGAAACCTGGGAGAGTGATGTAGAGATGATTCCCCCCTCTACCTACATAAAGCAGTCTCCAAAAGTTCTTTCTCATCAACCACGTAACTCCTGTGGTCACTGAGGAGAGCATGCAGCCAAGGGTACTTAACCCTTTTTGTAAGTTCCCTTGGCACTATATGAAAACTACAAAGTTGTTTTGTTTGTTTGTTTGTTTGTTTTTTAAAACAATTTTCTTTATGTGAGAGAGCACGAGGTGGGGTGTGGCGGACCAGCAAAGGGAGAGGGAAAAGCAGGCTCCTCACTGAACAGGAAGCACAATTTGGGGCTCAATCTCAGGACCCTGGGATCATGACCTGAGCAGAAGGCAGACACTTAACCAACTCAGCTACCAAGGCGCCCCTATAAACTTTTTTAAAGTAAAAGCACACAAACATATACACACCAAGAAAGCCAATTACATTAAATACAGTCATCAAAATATTTTTTAAAACTTCATATAGCATAAAACTCATTTCTTATGTTTGTAATATGTAAAATAACAAGTTCTAATGACAGGTCTAATAACTACCATAGTTTCCAAATTATGACCAACATAAATGATTATTTTCCAGGTGTCTGCAACAACTGCAAGATGATAAAAGTACCTGTGATTTCATAAAGTCAGAGGTACTGCTTGCTGATTTGCTGTGGTTTAAAGGAAATGGTCAATTTCAGTTAGAGATTAGTAAAAACAATTATCTAACATTTTCTCATTCAAGTTCATGAACCGAGAAGCTTTTAAAATAATCATTCTGGAGCGTTTCAAGAGGCATTTACAGATCACCTGGTTCAACTTCTTCACTTTAAAGATAGGGAACTAAGGAGGAATTGATGCCACTACTGCCTAAAGTATCTTGATTCCAAATCACTGGGCTCTGTTTATAGTAAATCACTGTTTTCTTCTGAAAACCTAAACATTGCATCAATTTAGCATTTACCTCAAGCTTGCATCTCAGTTTCAACATCTATAAAAAGATAATAATCCAAATATGGAAGAACCTTAATGTGAAAATCAAATGTTAACATCCATTTTAAAGTACTACAGCAATACCTTTAAATTATCCATGAATTCCATAAGAAATCAAAAATAAGTTATGCTTCTTTTAGTATATCCTTTTTTTTTTTAAAAAGATTTTATTTATTTATTTGACAGAGAGAAACACAGCTAGAGAGGGAACACAAGCAGGGGGAATGAGAGAGGGAGAAGCAGGCTTCCTGCGGAGCAGGGAGCCTGATGTGGGACTCGGATGTGGGGCTTGATCCAGGGACTCCAGGATCATGACCTGAGCCGAAGGAAGTCGCTTAACCAACCGAGCCACCCAGGCGCCCTCTTTTTAGTCTATCTTAAGCATCACTGAATTCTGATTTAATACATTAAATATTTTAGGCTGCTTGGTGGATCACCCAAAAAGGTAAAACTGATCCTAAAAATAAGCCACTTCATGTAGAAAATGATACGCCTTTACAAGAAAAAGTTTTGGCTTTGGAGTTGCAATACTTGAAGTTATATGCCTGTAATTCTAGGTAAAACACTTATTTTCTCTGATCATCCATTTCTGAATCAGCACCATTAAGGTCATTAATTGTCAGTCTTCGCTTTATCGGGGCCAATGAGGAATATAAGATTCAAAGGTAACCTTGCAAAGCAGTAAGCAAGCTTTTCTGACTTCTGCATTATGGATATTTTTTTTCTCCTCCATCACTTCAATATATCTAACAAAGGATAAAGAATAGCAGAAGAAATAGGGGCGCCTGGGTGGCTCAGTCGTTAAGTCATTAAACCTTCAGCTCAGGTCATGATCCCAGAGTCTGGAATTGAGCCCTGCATTGGGCTTCCTGCACGGCGGGGAGCCTGCTTCTCCCTCTCTCACTCCCTCTGTGCGTATTCCCTCTCTCACTGTGTTTCTCTCTCTCAAATAAATAAATTTTAAAAAAAAAAGGGGGGGAGATAATATCCTTCCTTAATGTCAGCACAGAATCTCTCAGCAATCTAAAACAGAGCTATTCAAATAACCCACAATTTTTTCTATAGAAAATACTTGTTTAAAAATAAATTACATAGTGCAAATAGTCTTACTAGGCACTGAAAAAGGACAAGGATTAAAAGTAAAGACCATTCCCAAATTTCTCAACAGACCAAAGCAAACAAACATTTGGAGGACAAGAGTCACCCAGAATAATTCAGACATGCAAGTACTTAAACATGCAGGTAAAAAAATAAATGCCAAGACAGTCAAAGGCACTCAACTTCTTTCCATTTTGTTTTGCTTGCCTCCAAAAAAGAAATCAAAGTGGCAGACTGCAGACATGTCAAGTTATAGTGACAAATATGCAAACATTTTAGTTGACTAGGAACAGTATACAGAAAATATAGGAGGTAGTCCAAGGGCACACAAAAGGCTCATGTACAAAGCCCATTTGTTAAACACTGAGTGAGAACAGAAAAAGAACCATTATGTGCCATGCCCTCCTGTCCCACCCTTTTATTTGTAGTCAAAACTGCAAGCTCTTTTAAAGACAATGGCAATGTTATTAAGGGTCCCTTCATGCTGTGCCAAAGCACATATACATAGCAATTCAAGACAATCAGCTTACTTTCATGAGAGCCAAAGTTACAGCCAAATGAAATGGGTGGATACCATATTAAACAATCTTGGAATTAGCTAATAGGATATAGGAAAAAATGATCCTAATGCAGATGCTAAATTCTCTTCCTCCTTTACACAATAAAAATTTTTATTATCTGAAAAGCACTAGTTGAGGAACGTTCCATTTAGTAATAAGGTCTAAATATGGACTGGGTTTTTTTGTTTGTTTGTTTGCTTTTTTATTTGAGATGGAGAGAGGGAGAGAGGGAGAAAGAGAACACAGTGGGAGATGGTTGGGTAGAGGGAAAGGGAGAAACAGACTCCCCACTTAGCCAGGAGCCCAACGTGGGGCTCCATCCCAGAAGCCCAACTGACTGAGCCACCCGGCTGTGCCTAAATATGGACTGTTTTTAATCACAATTATTTCCTTGCATAATCCATAACCTTAAAATATATGCACCGGGGGTCACCTGGGTGGCTCAGTTGGTTAAGCGACTGCCTTCGGCTCAGGTCATGATCCCGGAGATCTGGGATCGAGCCCCACATCGGGCTCCCTGCTCGGCGGGAAGCCTGCTTCTCCCTCTCTCACTCCCCCTGCTTGTGTTCCCTCTCTGGCTGTGTTTCTCTCTGTTGAATAATTAAATAAAATCTTTTATATACACACACACACACACACACACACACACACACACACACACACACACACACACACTGGATCCTAGATGTGATATCATAAAATTTTCAAAAGGATGTTCTATAGAAACAACTAAATAGAAATCTTTAAATATAAGCACTGCATGGGGTGCCTGGGTGGCTCAATTGGTTGGGCAACTGCCTTTGGCTCAGGTCATGATCCTGGAGACAAGGTATATGGCTCCCTGTTCAGCAGGGAGCCTGCTTCTCCCTCTCCCATTTCCCCTGCTTGTGTTCCTTCTCTCGCTGTCTGTCAAATAAATAAAATCTTTAAGAAAAAAAAGAAAAGGAATGAAAGATATTTAAAACTGGTATGACGGGCACCTAGGTGGCTCAGTGGGTTAAAAATGGATAAAATTCAGATTTGGGAGAAATTCCACTACTGAGCTGATTTAATGAAAATTTTTACAAAAAAATTTTTAATAGCTTGTTTTAAAAATTTCTATTTTTTAGGGGCGCCTGGGTGACTCAGTCGGTTAAGCGACTGCCTTTGGCTCAGGTCATGGATCCCGGAAACCCAGGATCGAGCCCCACATTGGGCTCCCTGCTTGGCAGGAAGCCTCCTCCTCCCTTGCTCACTCCCCTTGCTTGTGTTCCCACTCTGGCTGTATTTCTGTCAAATAAACAAATAGGATCTTTAAAAAAATTTTTTTTCTATTTTTTAAACCTTTTTTCCAGATAAAATTCTAATACAGTAACTAGAATTTATATTTTAGGTCAATTAATTGCTAGTGTGAGAGAAAGCTATTGCTCAAACTAAAACAGAAGGGGAGCTGAGGGGCACCTGGGTGGCTCAGTTGGTTAAGCAACTGCCTTTGGCTCAGGGAATGATCCCAGAGTCTCAGGATCAAGCCCTGCATGAGGCTCCTTGCTCAGTGTGAAGCCTGCTCCTCACTCTCACTCTCCTCCCCCCCCAACTTGTGTTCCCTCTCTAGCTCTGCTTCTGTCAAAATAAATAAAATCTTAAGAAGAAGCTGAAAGGGAAAAAAAAAAAAAAAAAAAGCTGAAAGGGGAGTGTCTTCTCAGACCAGCTATCCTTAAAAGAATCACAAGGGTTTAAGCTCTTCTTGGGCACTTCTTCAGTAGATACAGCATCTAATTCCTTAGTGTACTAGAAACTATTCACAATCATTTTTGAACACAAAGCACAAAGTAGGTAAACCCCCCTCCTTTTTTAAAAGATTTTATTTACTTGACAGAATGAAACACAGCTAGAGAGGGAGGGAACACAAGCAAAGGAAGTGATAGAGGAAAAAGCAGGCTCCCTGCTCAGCAGGGATATGGGGCTCCTTCCGGGGACTCTGTGATCCTGACCTGAGCTTAAGGCAGATCCTTAATGACTGAGCCACCCAGGCACCCCAAAAGCCATACTGTTAATAAATCTCAAAAATTTATTTTGAAAAACCAACCAGTCCCATGCAGAGCTCCAAACCTAGAAAGATGGTAACAGTAAAAATGGGCTGGCCACCTAGATTATTTGCAATTTACAGTGGCTGTAAACAAAATGGTTTATCATTATTTAAGAATGAGGCCACATTTTTATTTTCTTTCATATTTTTTAAATTAAGTTAATTCCAGTTAGTTAACATAATAGAGTTATATTAGTTTCAGGTATACAGTGAAGTATCAACAGTTCCATACATCATCCTATGCTCATCACAAGTGCACTCCTTAATTTCTGAGGCCTTACTTTTAAAGATATCTGGCAAATTAGGTAGAGAGTGAGGCAAGAAAGCATTACAAAAGTGAGGTATATCTCACATCTTAAATGGCATTCTCAAAAACTGCCCAAATCAAATTTTTGTAAACTGGCTTCTGTTTTCCTCTTCATCTCTGAAAAAAGAACTGGGATACCGCCCCCCTTTTGGGGGCAGGGGATATGGTCATACATAATAAAAACATGTACAGTACTGTAAAACCTTTTCTAAGTTATATAAGTAATAAATTATTTTTAAAACAAAATAAAATGAGAAGATTCAATCTGTTTTAAGTACTTGGAACCTACCTAAAGGTCAAAAGAAAAAGAGCTTAACTGAACAAAACACAGAAGACTAATAAATCATTCATTTCAATCAAACCCCCACACCTCACCCACCCTCACTACTTTGAAGTACAGGAAACTCAGCCATTCTGACATTTGCAGAAGCTGCAGTTTGGCATATTTCTTTTGTTGCTTTTGTTTTGCAATTAACTGTTATGGATCAAAGAAAAAAATCATTCAAAAACAAAATTACTCAACGTCACAATAAAATAAAGTGGTGGGTGAGAATGGGGAGACTTAACTATAGAAAATTCATTGGATGTTTCCACACTACCCCTGCCACCAACAAATAATTTAGGATCATGTCTAATCAGTACCCAAACTTACATATTCTGAAAGATATTTTCATGGACAAGAATGAGTGATGGTGTTGATGAGACTGGGGCTAGTGCTTCAAGCAGTAGAGATACTCTATTCCCAACATAAAAAATACAGCACTCAATGGTGGCAGATGTTTTTTAAGCTTTCAATAATAGAATGAGGTTACCACTGTAAAAATTAAATTCACAAGCATAAACATAGAGTTAAGGGCAATTTCATCAGAATTGAGAGATATACTAACTCATATTTAACAATTACATCCCTATAGCAACAGAAGTGTCAGTGTAACCTAATCAACAAATCCAAATACTATTCTTGTGTATCCTTACAAGGATCAGATTGCTTATTCTGATGTAAAATTCTAAGTATGTTTAATATATACAAACACATTCTTTATAAATACCTATTCCTGAGGCCTTCTTACACCTATTTTCTTTCAGTGTTCCAAGATTCAGTTTATGCCCCGCACTTAGTACTCCACGCAATATGCGCTCTCGATATTCACCAGGAGGCTCACCCATCCCCCCACCCCCCTCCAGTGCAAAACCCTCAGGTCCTTTCTCACAGTCCAAAGTCTCTCATGCTTCATCTCCCTCTCTGATTTGCCCCAGTTCACATTTCTTTTCCTTCTCCTACTGTCCTCCATGTTACTCCTTAAGATCCACAAGTAAGTGAAACCATATGATACTTGACTTTCTCTGCTTGGCTTATTTCACTCAGCATAATCTCCTCTAATCCCGTCCATGACACCCATAGTTTTTTTAAAAGTGTTAAATGAGGTGGTATATCCCTCCCATGATTTAGTTTAATCCTAAAAATCTGCCTCCAGGATTCTGTCTGAAATCTAGCAAATCTGTATTTGGTTATTGCCTTAGTTTATGGTACTTCTCATACTGAAATTATAGCATCGATCCACTAAAAATCAAAAACAAAAAACGAACTCCTAGTCAGGTCCAAAATCACTTATTATCAAAATACCAGTTCTTCTCAAAAGATTATGCAGTTTTACAGTGACAAACTGTTATTCAGGGAAGTCACAGTACTTGAATTTAATATATGTCAAAGCCCTCATTTTAGATGCCACCTTAACCCCAAATCAACTATTTGGGAATAGGAAGGGAAATATCACTTTGTAGGAAAAGCTCACAAAATCCCTTTTCTGTGGAAATAAATTTTAAAAAAAGGAAAAAAAAGGTTGTTTTTCAACCCCTACTTAAGTGGGTATCAGACTGTCAGAAAGTGGTGTAAAATTTGTTTATCACAAGGAAACACAGAAGTTTAGAAACGCATAGGGTCCGTGTTTAAAGGAACGAGGCCAATACAAAAGTGAAGGTTAGGCAAAGCTTTATTTCGCGCCAAGCATCAGAATTTTTACTGGCCAGCCAGGGTCACTTCTCTGGCGAGAAATTGAGGCTACTCAATTTCTCAAGCCCGCTCTTCTAGGGCAACACCCCCCTCCCAACTCACAAGCTAATCAGGTAATTTGCCATTGTATTGCTCCAGGAACCTGGAAGTTGAGGGCATTTTAGGGTGTTCCCATTCTTAGATTGCACCTCTATTACTCAGGGTCTGGAGGTTGGGAATTAACTGAATGGGCACCTCCCCCAACCTGACTGGCCTTTGTTTTCCAGGGGCTACTTGCCCGTATTTTCCTGAAGCTGTTTTTCTGAGTAAATAGCAAGGTGGCTTGGATTTCTAAATAGGCCCTTACAGAAACATGGGCCTTGTTATTGGTTTATTCTTTAGGAATCAATAATGATGTTTTCAATCAGAGTAAAGAAACAAAATTCATACATCCACATAAAAACTTGTACCTAAGTCTAAAAGTAGATGCATTACTCAGCTACAAAGCTCAGTTTTGTAATGCTAAACAAGAAAGTTCTGAGAACCAGGGAAGGCAAGCATAACAAACAAATATTTAAAGTCTCCTAAACCTAATCTGAGGTATTAATTTAACTCCTGGCAACATTAACAAAATATTCAGTTCCCAGCTTTAGAAGGAAAACAAAAAACTAAACAGTGTTTCAAGTAAGGTGTTTTAAAGCATTTTGATAACAGCTCCTTAATGTCTGTCTTTTCCAAAATCATTAACAATCATCACTGAACACTTAGTATTTCCCAAACCTTACATGAGACCCAAAGAATAAGACAAACACCACCCCAGTCGTCCAATGGTGCTGACATTCTAAGGGAGAAAACAGAAAAATAGTTACACAGCCTAAGAGCTAAAACCATAAAACTCTTAGAAGAAACTGAGCACTAAACTTTGGATTAGACAATGGTTTCTTAGATATGACACCCCAAAGTACAAGCAACAGAAGAAAAAATAGAAAAAATGAAAAAGTCTGAATTTTAACTATCAAGAAAGTGAAAACACAACCTCCCAGAAGGGGAGAAAATACTTGCAAATCATGTCTCTGATAAGGAATTTGTATCTAAAATATATAATGCATTTTTGTACTCCATAATAAAAAAGAAACCCAATTAAAAAATGAGAAAAGGATGTGAATAATTTCTCCAAAGATACACTATGAAAAGATGCCCAGCAGGCACACCTGGGTGGCTCAGTCAGTTAAACCACTGCCTTCTGCTCATGAAAAGATGCCCAGCAGGCACACCTGGGTGGCTCAGTCAGTTAAACCACTGCCTTCTGCTCACTCAGGTAACTCAGGTCCTGATCTCCACATCCTGAAATGGAGCCTTACACCTGGCTCCTTATTCAGTGGAGAATCTGATTCTCCCTCTACCTCTGCTGTGACCCCTGCTTATGTTCTCAAATTAATTAATTAATTGATTTTAAAAAGAAAAGATGTTCAACATCATGGGCTATCTGGAAAACACAAATCAGAACTACAATGACATTACCATTCCACACACTCTAGGATGGCTAGAATCTAAAAGAGATGATAAGTATTGGCACGGATATGGATAAATTGGAATTTTCAGACATTGGTATTAGCCATGTAAAACATGCAGTAACTTTGGGAGACAATCTGGCAGTTCTTCAAAAAGGTTAAATATAGAGTTACCGCATGATCCAGCAATTCCACTCCTAGATAGTATATACTCAAGGGAAATGAGGGCGCCTGGGTGGCTCAGTGGGTTAGAGCCTCTGCCTTTGGCTCAGGTCATGATCTCAGGGTCCTCTCTCTGCTCAGCAGGGAGCCTGCTTCCTCCTCTCTGCGTGCCTCTCTACTTACTTGTGATCTCTCTGTCAAATAAACAAATAAAATCTTAAAAAGAGGAGAAATGAAAACATACATCCACATAAAAACTTGTACATAGATGTTCACAACAGCATTATTCCTAACAGCCAAAAAGTGGAAACAACCTAAATGTCCATCTACTGATGAATGAATAAACAAATTGTTTATATCCATATAATAGCATTTTATTCAGCCATACATAGAAAGAAATGCTGTACTGGCATGTACTTAAAACATGGATGAACCTTGAAAACATTATGCTGAGTGAAAGAAACCAAACACAAAAGACCACCTATATAATTCTATTTATATGAAATGTCCAGAAAAAAAAAAACTAGAGAGACAAAGTAGATTTAGTAGTTGGCAGTAGCTAGGAGGAGTGAAGAGTATGTGACGTGACAGATAATGAGTACAGGGATTCTTTCTGTTATCTTCATAACCGCAAATGGTACTCTTTTGACTTGAATTGAATGCTTGAAAATTGATTTTGGTGACAGTTACACAACTCTGTCAATAGCACTGAACTATACACTTTAAATAGATTGTGTGATATGTGAACTATATTTCAATAGAACTGTTACAAAAAATGTTTACAAAGCACTGTGAAAAAGTACAGGGTTTTTGGTTTTTTTAAGATTTAATTTATTTGAGAGAGTGAGTGTGCACGGTATAGGAGGGAACAGTGGGAAAGGGAGAGAGAATCTCAAGCAGAATCTATTCTGAGCACAGAGCCTGACACAGGGCTCAATCACATGACCCTGAGATCAGGACCTGAACTAAAATCAAGAGTCAGAAGCTTAACCAATTGTGCCAACCAGGTGCCCCAAGAAGTACAGGGTATTAAGGAAACATATAATAGGATCCCTAATCTAATCTGAGGAATCAAAGGAAGATTAAATGAGGACCTGAATGCATAAGCATTTTAAAGATTTTACTTATTTGATGGGACAGCTGGGTGGCCCAGTCAGTCAAGCATCTACCTTCAGCTCAGGTCATGATCCCAAGGTCCTAGGATCAAGCCCCACATCAGGCTCCTTGCTCAGTTAGGAGTCTGCTCCTCCATCTACCTGATACTCCCCCTGCTTGTTCTCTCTCTCTGACAAATAATTAATTAATAAGAAAGATTTCATTTATTTGAGATACAGAAAGGGCATGAGCACGAGCAGTGGGGGATGGGGGTGAAGGGTGGGTTGGGGCCAGAGGGAGAGGGAGAAGCAGGCTCTCTGCAGTGCAGGCAGCCTGACACGGGATTCAATCCCAGGACTCTGGGATCACAACCTGAGGTGAAGAAGACACTTAACCGACTGAGCCACCCAGGCGCCTCTGAATAAGTATTTTAAAACATCCAAGTGCATGATATGTCTGAATAGCTACTAGCAGCTAAGAGAATACAAGAAGGGCTAGAGTGATGAAGTAGAAGAGACAGCAGTAACATAGCTAACATTTATTAAATCTTTTTTTTTTTTAGATTTTATTTATTTACTTGACAGAGAAAGAGATCACATCACAAGTAGGCAGAGGCAGGCAGGCAGAGAGGAGGAAGCAGGCTCCCTGCTGAGCAGAGAGCCCCATGCGGGCCTCGATCCCAGGATCCTGAGATCATGACCTGAGCCGAAGGCAGAGGCTTTAACCCACCGAGCCACCCAGGCGCCCACATTTATTAAACCTTCACCTATGTGGCAGGCACTGCTTACTCTGAAGTCTCAAATATACTTAACTCTAATAACTCTTTATGTTATGGATGGTTATTATCCCCATTTTACAGATAAGGAAATGGAGGCATTATGTAGGAAAGTTAACTTGCCCAAGGTCACAGCAAGTGGTGCTAGCATGACTTGAACCAAAACATTCATGCCCCAGAGTCCTACACACTAACACTTCACAACCCATCTTTTCCTAGAAATTGTCTATGGATTACAACAGACATAGCTTTAAATCCTGTAACACTATATTCAATCCTATGACAGTAACCAGATACACTTTCATATACAAGTTTACAAGTGGTTGAGCACAAGATGAATTCTTGAGTTTAGAGACCATGTTTTATAATAGTAACTAACCTTTAAACTCTGGAATCACACTCAGCAAGGCAGGCTGACCATTTATTAGCAGCCCTGAAAATTGACACACACTTAACTTGGGGGATACTTACTTATTATCACCATTTCGTTTGTTTGTATGTGTGTGTCTCCTAAATCAGTATAGTGGAATGTGCTTAGAACTTGTTAGTATTTGTAAAAGAAAGTGGATCAAGCTTAAGTTTCTAGGATGAACATATGCATGGGTAACAGTGCTTATTCAATGAGCTGAAGAAAAGATGGTTACAAGAAAATTTCTGAGTTCACTTTTCTACAAGTTGAGCTGGAGGAACAGTGAGACGGTCAAGTCAAAATGAGTAACACACAACTGGATCTGTGGACCTGGTCCTCAGAAGAACTAGACCAAGGAGGTAAATTTGGAAGTCTAGGCACAAAGCATGATAGCTTAAGCCATGATAATAAACTAAATGCTGATGAAGAAAGCATAGACAGAGAAATGATCTTAAAACTATGGTTTTCAAATATGAGCATCACAATCACATGGAAGGTTGGCTTGAAGTACAAATGGCTGGAGGCCATCCCCAGAGTTTCTGATTCAGTAGGACTGGGTAAGGACTGAGGAATTTCATGTCTAACAAGTTCCTAGGTGATGATGTTGTTTCTGGTCTGGGGAACCACACTTGGAGAACCAATGGCCTACAGCAAAGCCCTACAAAACTCTGATAGTTAAAGCAGAGAATAAGGAATGTACAAAGGTGAACAAGATGAGCCTAGAGCAAGGTAGGAGAAATACTACTACAATTAATTACCAAGGTCACCCAGTAACCTCCTGAGTGATGATTCGGTGGAAACTTATGACTTCTAAAACTAAATTCTACTTGCAACAAGTATTTAATGAGCACGCACCATATCAGGCACCTCTGTTCTCTATAACCTGACCCTATCTTCTGTCTTGGCCTCTGAAATACCATTACTCCTTTACTGTTCTCCTGCCTTTCTGAACATCTACATAGATGTTCACTTTTAACCTCTCCTTCCACCCATTCAAAACATTTCAAGATTCTCCAGGATTCTGGGTCTTTTTTTTATCAAACAAGCTCTCCCAGGGCAATTTTACCTAATTACGTAACTCTGAACACCATCTTGTTGCCAATAATTCGCCCATAGCTCTTCTCTGGAACTGACTGCCTCTGGGCTTCAGAACCTACTTCCAACTGCCAGCCAAATCAGACATTTATACACTAAGTCCCCTTCTTTCCATATTTTCTCTCCAAGAAGCATAACCAACCACCCAGAGATCCAAGCCAGCTGTGAATCTTCCTACAGTATTTGTTCACAACTTTAGATGCAGGTTAGAACCTCCTGGGGAGTTCTGTTTTTGTTTTTTCTAAATGCCTCACTTGGTGGTCTAATATATGACAACAATAATTTTGTGTCCTTAACACATATGCATGTAAAATGCTTAGCAAAAAAAAAAAAGAAATGCTTTGAGCAATCAAAAACAGGAAACTATCTTTATAAATACTTCAAATTTCAGCTCATCTGAGGTCTTTTCTGAACAGAAGCAACATTTCTTTAAGCTATTTCATTAGCAACAACAATTTTTAAAAATTGTTTATAAGACTCTCTAATGTAAACTTACAAAAATTAGATTCAAAGTCATATTCCTACTTTTGCCAAATATCCTTTGGTATAGATCCTTAGAGCTGATTCCTAACGGGACAGTATAAAGTTGTTAAATAGGTACATCACTGGAATCTTGGATCTGTAGTTGAAATCTGGCCCATGGTAAGACAACACAAACCGGTGAGTGAGGTCTATTGTTCATAGAGCCATTCAGAGAGACACTAGTGAGCCAGCCATAAATGGAAAAAAAGAAACACCAATATATTCAAACGAGCTAATAAGAAAAGCCCATTATATGATACAATGTTATTTACAAGTGTTTGCAAATGAGACATTCAATTCCCCAGTGATATCAAAGCAATCTTGTGCCTCTCCCCTTTGGTGCTATTTTGTATTTTGAGTATTTTCAAAAGAGAATGACGAAGATTTAAAACAGCCGCTATCTTCCAAAGTATAATGCTTTGTTTGTATCTCTTGCCCAATGATCTTAGCAAATCTGTCTACTTTTTCTTGAAAAGATGTGCAGCAATGCGCAAATGATAAGTCAGTAAGTTCATTTAAGGTTACAGAATTCTGCCATTTTCACCTAAAATGGTCAGTTTCTTATCACTTGAGCATAACCGGACAGCTTGAAAATAGTCTGGAATAGGTCAGAAAATCAAGGAATAAAAGCTACCAAAAATTGCAACTGTTATAAAAGACAAAGGTTCTTTTTGATTGGTTGTTTTAGCTGAACAAATTCATTTGTCTTAAAAATTAAGTTATATATGTATATATACATACACATATACATAAACATACGTAACACAGTGGCTCAGACCGTACACCTTGGTTCATTCTGACAGATCTATTCTTAACCCCAACTTAACCCTTTAGGCTAAGTATGGTTTCTCTGGCCACCAGCCTTATACCTAAAACTTTCTACTGAAAACAGAAGAGTATCACAATTATGGCCATGCTTAAAGAAAAGGAAATAAACATTCAAAGGTCTCTTCTATTCTTTGTACCCTGCTAATGCTTTTTCTCTCAAGACCCACCAAAGGCCATTGATATACATATTGCACTCATTTTATATGAGGAACTAGTGTAACTTCAGTACCTGCATACTTAAGAAGGCTAAGTTTACGAGATATTGTATAACATTAGTAAACAAAATTCTTTTTACTGTTGCCCTTACAGGGCTGCTTTTCATGTTGTTCATTATGTGAAGAGTAGTCCACTGCAGTGCCAAGGAATCTGGCTTACAACTACTTCCTTTTTTTTTTTAAGATTGTTTTTATTTATTTGAGAGAGAGAGAGAGTGCGTGAGAGAGAGCATGAGAGGGGAGAATGTCAGAGGGAGAAGCAGATTCCCCGCGGAGCTGGGAGCCCAATGTGGGGCTTGATCCCGGGACTCCAAGATCAGGACCTGAGCTGAAGGCAGTGGCTTAACCAACTGAGCCACCCAGGCGCCCTGGCTTACAACTTCTAATTAGCTATCAACTCACCTTACAAATACTATTTCACCAAAAAGAAAAGGCCACACTTTAAATGGTGAGTGGAATTATATACTTATATAGTATTTATATCAAATTCTGAGATTTACAAAATAATAACCTTTATCTTCAGATTATAAAAATTTTTAGTATGCTCAATGGTAATGTAGCAGCTTAATAGACCTCTCTATTAAGGTAAGAACATATTAAACTAAACCAGATGGATGTAATCATTAAAATTCAGACTCAGAAACTCTCAGGGACCAATAACCTGGTGTCTTTGATACATAAATGACAAGGGAAAGGAAAAAAAAGAGAGTTAGTGTGGGGGAACCCCTAGATTAAAAAGGACTTAAAAGTCATTACCAACCAGCAGGAAGGTAGTGACCTTATGCAGATCCTGATTAAAACTATGACATTTGAAAAATAAATTAGGGGCGTCTGGGTGGCTCAGTCGTTAAGCATCTGCCTTCAGCTCAGGTTATGATCTCAGAGTCCCAGGACTGAGCCCCGCCTCAGGCTCCCCGCTGAGCAGGGAGCCCAACGTGGGGAATGATCCCAGGATCCTGGGATCATGAACTGAGCCCAAGGCAGATGCTTAACCAATTGAAACACCCAGGCGTCTCAAGAGTCATTATCTTTTAAAGATATACTGGGACTCCTGGGTGGCTCAGTTGGTTAAGTGACTGCCTTCGGCTCACGTCATGAGTCCCACATCGGGCTCCCTGCTCGGCCTGAAGCCTGCTTCTCCCTCTCTCACTCCCTCTGCTTGTGTTCCCTCTCTGGCTGTGTTTCTCTCTGTCAAATAAATAAAATCTTTTAAGAAAAAATATTTAAAGATATACTAACTAGACTACAAATGAAGTGTATCTGGAATGTATTTGAAAATAACCGAGGAAGAAGAAAGTGGAAGAACAGATGAAAGAAAATTGGGCAATGAGTTAATAATTGTCAAAGCTGGGTCATAGGTACATGGAAGTTTATTACATGAATTTCATCTACTTTTATGTGTTTCAAATTTTCTATGTTAAGTTAAAGTCAAATATTTGCTAACAAATATGTTTATGTCAATGTAAAAAAAAAAACTGGTCACTTAAAAATGGTAACAGTAACTTGGATATTAACTGGGTTTTAGATGATGTAAAGAATTTGATGATACTAATGTGGTCAGTAAAATTCAGAAGCTAAGAATTACAGCCATCTGTTAATTTTGTTAGGTAAAATAATGGCACTGTTGTGGAGGAAAATCTCTCTTCAAAAGACATGAGATATTAAAGGCTAACATGACATGATGTATAGAATTTGGTTTAAAATTGTTTTTAAGTGGGGACAAGAATAAACAACTTCAGCAAAATGTTGAAACTAACTGGTAAATATACAGGGGCTCACTGACTATTTATCTGTTAGTATTTTAAAAAGTAAATAATAACAGGAACAATGATAGATTCCAAATACTTCCTCCACTATGTGAGAAAAGAAAAACAAACAAACAAACAAAAAAAAAACAAGATAAACGAAAACTCCCCAGTTCAAATAAGGGTCAAGCTTAGAGGGGGTAGGGAGACAGGAACCATCACACAGGAGTTTTTCTCTTATTTAATTCACCAGAATTTTACAAATAGTCAGCAAAGTGTGCTTAGGAAAAGTCTCACAGTGTTCCAACATAATGGGAGCATACTTGAAGAAAAAAAATTTTTTTCAATAATTATTTCCTCCTGCCAGTCCTGCCCTAGACATCCATTTATAAAGAAACTTTCAATATTTTCTAAAGTCTAAGAAGTAGGACTGTCAGTGTGTTTTGTATGGGAACAAAGCTTGCCTAACATCCTGAGCACATATGATTCTGATTGTACAGAGAGGTTCCTGGGCATAAAAATGGTGTTTTTTCATTCCTAGTTTTCTGGCTGTGTCCAGGACTACTTTTCTTATCAAGTTATCTTTAGCAAGATCCTGGTGGGGGTGGGGGGAACCTTTCAAAGACTTTCATGAAAACATTTGCACATACATATTTCAGCATCTCAAGTAATGATACCATCTTTTTTTTGAGGTTCTAAAGAGAAAAACACATTCTAAAATTACCTAATCCTACCAAAATTTCTGCTGTGGGCAATCATCACCATACCTAAATTACAGAATTATTATTGGCAGAGCAAAAAGGAAAATTAACACCTTCTGTGGATTCACTAAATGCCATGTATTTAATATGTATTTTTAACTAAATCCTCATAACTACTCTAGTACTTTAAGATTTTTTTATTTATTTGAGAGAGAGCATGCATGCACAAGCAAAGGGAGCTGCAAGGAAGGAGAAGCAGGCTCCCCACTGAGCAAAGAGCCTGATGTGGGACTGATTCAGGCATCAAGACCTGAGCTGAAGGCAGATGCTTAACCAACTGAGTCACCAAGGTGTCTGCCCCCCTAGTATTTTTTTTTTTAAGATGCCTTTATTGCAGGGTTGGGGAGGGGCAGAGAGAGGGAGAGAAGCCCCAAGCAGACTCCCCACAGAGCCCAACACAGGGCTCAATCTCAAGACCTTGAGGTCACAACCGGAGCTGAAAACCAAGAGTCAGTCACTCAACCAACTAAACCATCCAGGTGCTCCAGGTGAGTATTAGTACTGTCTGAATATTACAGATGAGAAAAGCAGGGCACTGAGATGCTAATTAACTTGTAACTAAGTGGCAGAAGAGATTTGAACCCAACCAGTCTAGCTCCAACATCTGGGCTGCTCTCTGCCATACTACTCTCTATACCCCAAACCTTTTCACTCTAAAGCATTGGGAAGATGATTATTTGAACATTTCTAGGCCCTTTATCATTGACTCTCTTCATAATCCTAATATCTTTGAGATTTCACATTAAAAAAATAATTTAACCAGCAGATCCTTCTTTAATAAAATTAAACTGTCTGGAGAGAATTAACAGCAGCTATTACAGATCTTAGCACCACTCACCAAGAATAATGAAGCCCCCTAATTGCTCAGCCCAATGCAAAGCTCACCAGTCGACAGACCCTAGGAAGGTACAGAGATCTCAACGATTTTATATTGTTTCATTCTTCCATTTGTTTGGTTAAATCAGAATCAAACATCTGTATCATGAAAGAGGTAAGGAAACACAAAGTTAAAGAAATGTAACAAAGGAAGAAACAGAATTCATAAAACAGAATAGATCTTGTTAAAAGCCTTCTAAGATCCTCAGAAACAATTATGACTTTGCATCCAGGGTGCCTGGATGGCTCAGATGGTTATGCTTCTTCCTCTGACCTTCCCCCTTTTTTGCACTGGATCTCTGTATCTCTCTCCCTCTCTCATTCTCTCTCTCAAATGAATAAAATCTTTAAAAAAAAAAAAGAGAGAGAGTTTGCATCCATAAAGAAAGGATGCTGTGAAAAGGCAAAAAAGATTGAGAAAAGTCTCTAGGAAATAAAAACAAATTTTAAAAGGCAATATAACATTTGAAGTTGTGAAGATGAATTTTAAAAAAGTAGATAACAGAGACAAAAGTTTATCAAAGGAGACACGGTATCAGTCCAGGAGGTCAGCATATGATTCATAAGAATTCCAGAAGAACAGGAAATAGTCGATGGTACTGTGATAGTGCTGTATGGAAACAGATGGTAGGTTCTCTTGTGAGAAGCATAGCATAACATACAGAGATGTTGCATCACTACACTGTACACTTGAAACTAATGTAACACTGTGTCAACTATGCTTCAATTAAAAAATTAAAAAAGAATTCCAGAATGAAAAGAATTGGAAGTTTCTGAAGAAATATAAATTTTCTACAAAAGATAAATAATAGATTTGTATAAGTCTTCCAATTAATAGGGCTCACTCAGGGCTCAAATGAACAGAAGCCCAAACCAAGACATATCACTCGAGAATTTGAGACAACAGAAATAAAAAAGATACTACAAGTTTTCAGAGAAAAGACAGCTCATCTACAAAGAAACAAGAATCAAACTGGACTAGAACTTTTCATCAATAATGAAGGATACTAACAGCTGAGTAATGCCTTTAAAATTCTGAGAAAATTATGTTCAACCTAGACTTCCATTCTCAGGCACACTAACAATCCAGTTTAAAAACAGAATAAAAACCTTTTCGGACAAGGACTTGTTCAAAATTTACCTCCCACACACCTTACTTTAGCATGTACCCTAGCAAAACAAGGCAATAAAACCAAGAAAAAGGAATATATGGGAAATAGCATTATGAAGACAAGTCACAAGATGTCAGTTCAGCAGCAATTCTAAACAAAGTACACAGAACAATGCAGGAGGGTAGTGGGTATCAAGGAAGATAACTATGAAAAAGAGAGCTACTAGAAATTTGATACTATCTTTAAAAAGTGGAAAAATTAAGTAAGCTATAAAAGCTGATAATATTGCCCAAAAAGAATACAACTGTGAATTCTGATATGGGGAGGACATCCTGTTTTCTCTTGCTTGGAATCTGTACAGGTGGGTAAGTGGTGGGCAGAATGTGGAATATTCTGAAAATAAAGTTAAAAGGATAAAATCAGACTGGTAAAAGCAAGAGAGCAACTCTTCAAAGCAAGGTTTGAGCACCTGGATCCAATCCTACTCTATCCTCCTGAACTCTCAGTTCTGGGAACCAATTTTCTTTTTCAGTTATGGTTGGAAGGTCCAGTTTTGGAATCCAGCCGCCATCCGGTTTACTCAGAAAAACAGCTCCAGGTGTTATGGACAAATGGCCCCTGGAAAACAAAGGCAAGCCAGGCTGGGGGAGACACCCAACCAGTAAACCTTAATCTCCCATCTAGGGAGGGTCCCAGGGAGGTATTTAGATGCAAACTAAGAATGGATGGCCCATTACCAGAACTCAGGGCTGGATGGGAACGCCCAGGGGCCCCCACTCCAGCACTCACGGAGATGCAAATTAACTCAGGCAAGCCACGTGAGTGGGTCAGTTCACCTAGTGATTTGGGGGGATGCCTATAAAAGGTGGCCTGAGAAGTCAGGCGTGGTCCTTTTCTCCCTGAGAAAGACACCCTGGCCCCGGGACCAGTAAGATTTCGATGCTTGGTGAGAAATAAAGCTTTGCTTGACCTTCACTTTTGTATCAGCCTGGTTCCTTTGACCACGGACCCTATTAATGGTTGCACTGGTTTTCCAACACATAACAAGGATCCTTGTCTTACATACTCCTCTTTCAAAGCAGGAAGTCAAAAGATAATCACCTACTGTTAGTATAATAAAAATAAATACATAGTATTTACCAAGGTAATCAGCTAAAAATAATGATAGAACTACAGCAGAAAGGATGAGAACCGGGGTAGTGATGGTGGTTAAATAATTTGTAATGAGTCTCTGTCTTTCAGGCAAGACATTGTTTGCTCATTGTTCTGGACTGTATTTTCAAGGATGTTCAATATAGCAAACAATCTTGCAAGACAAAGTGTTTTCTTCAAGAACAAAAAGCAGGCATGCTTACTGTCTCCTTCTGGAACAAAGGGTAGGCATGCTGAATGCCTGTAATAAAATATTTGAAATCTCTAAGCTCAGAGTTTTCTTCACTAACAAAACCCACTATGTGAATAGATATTATGTGGTCCTCTCTGCAGTACCCTGTTGAAACCAAGTCTCAGGACACTGGTGCAAATGGATGCTGATACTCTGGTTACTGCTACTGTTACGAGCAATAAACTGCACTTCATCTCTAACTCTGCAGAGTCTTCCACCAACATCCATGAAACTATGGCAGGCTAACTTGTTAGCTTCAAGTAGGGTAAAATCTCAGATCCCTTATAATTCTTGACAGGTGGTTGAGAGCTAATCTTGACTATCATGGCAGGCAATAGATAATGCTTAAAAACGGTAAATCAAGAAATGGAAAAACTGTATTAACATTGGGAATTATGAATCAATCATAGAAACAACTGAAGTGGTTCCACTGGAGAGGGACCTGAGGTGGGGAGGGGTAAGGAAAGGGGATTATTGCTTTCATCATAAACTCTTCTGAACCATTACATTTTCCCCCCACCATTAACATGCATTTGAGAAAGGAGCCTCCCTGGCTAACTCAATGGGGCCAAAAGAAAATTATTAAGAAAAAGCTTTTGTCAGTATTTTATCCCACTAAAACTGAATGGGAGCATCAGGAAAAGCACCTCATTCAGTAGGATGTTCTCTTCACAGTTCTAGAAACCTAAAAGGGAAACATCTCCTCAATGATCATCACAGGCCAAAAAAAAGTCTCAACGTAGCTCCAAAAGCAGTACCTCGAGTCTTGCTCTGGAGCATTAAAAAAAAAAATTCTATCTACACAATAGTGTCCTACAACTTTTCCTCTGCAAAGCACATTACTGGCTTCAGCATATAAATACGTATCTTTAAGCATTTCCTGAAACTGTAGATTCTAATTCACCAGCCACAAATCACCATTGTTTTTAAAGCAAATTAAAACTAACTGTTCTTGACTAAACCAAATTCAAGTAACAGCAGATCTGGTTAGGAGACAATACTGGTTTTATTTAAAATATACTTTATTTAAGTTGCATTAGTTAACTTTAACATAATACTACTGTTTCAATCACAGTGGCCTCATTCCACCAACTGAGATCATTCAAACCTGGAGCAAATAGGGGCACCTGGGTGGCTCAGTTGGTTAAGCGACTGCTTTCAGCTCAGGTCATGATCCTGGAGACCCGGGATCGAGCCCCACATCGGGCTCCCTGCTCGACAGGAGGCCTGCTTCTCCCTCTCTCACTCCCCCCTGCTTGTGTTTCCTCTCTGGCTGTGTTTCTCTCTGTCAAATAAATAAACAAAATCTTAAAAAAAAAAAAAAAAAAAAAAACCTGGAGCAAATAAAGATAAATGTCTCTGGGACTTCAGGGGTTCAACTAAGTTGTTTCTATTTTCATTTCCACTTCTAGGTGCTCTTCACCAGGAAAACATTTTACGTAATGAAGTTCCTCTACAGGTCATACTGCTTGGATTTGAATTCCAACTTCAACACACTTACTGGCTAAGCAAACTGCTTGACCTCTAAAACCTCTTACGTTTTCCCCAAGAAAAAGGGGACAAAAATGCTTTCATCATAGGGTTTGTTTTTTTTTTAAGATTTTATTGATTTATTTGACAGAGAGAAACACAGCCACAGAGGGAACACAAGCAGGGGGAGCGAGAGAGGGAGAAGCAGGCTTCCCACGGAGCAGGGAGCCCGATGTGGGACCCGACCCCGCCAGGATCATGACCCAAGCCGAAGGCAGTCGCCCAACCAACTGAGCCACCCAGGCGCCCCTCGTCATAGGGTTTTAATAAAGATAAAATATACATAAAATGTTTAATATAAGGCCTAGTCCAAAGAAAGGATGGAAAGAAGCTGTTATCACTCCTTACTTTGTGGAAAGCTACCTCCAGTAGGAAATAGATGCTCCAGTTGCCCACAGTGGAACACAATCAAACCTAGAGACTCTGTCTTATTAACTATAAGCCACCATTGAAGGCTATGACAAACAACTTCACCAAAAAAGATGCTAGAGGTTTGAAGTATGTGATGCATTTCAGCAAAGCCAAAACTCGGTCCCATTTCCACCAAGAGAATATAGTCCTTAGACCTTACACAGGTTTTGCCTTGGTATCATAATGGAACACAGTGGTTTCCAAAAGTAAAACGTTTTAATGGAAATAGTACTTTTAAATACAAATTTTTAAAGTAAAAATCACAACTTGCTTTCTCTATGTTATCTTCTTCCTACCTTCATTCATTAAACAAATGCTTGCTGAGCATCTATGATACACTTGAAATACAGAGAATTGTCTAAAGCCACTAAAGGAATGAACACTGGTGGTAAGAGGGACAGTAATGATCTTAGGTAAATTATATAGTATAGGTTTCAAGGAGATAATTGTTATGGGAAAAAAACAGACTAGGATAAGGAAACCTGGAAGTACAGGGAGAGGCGAGCAGTTGCCATTTTAAACAGAGTTGTCAATACGGGCTTTGTAAGAAGGTGACTTATAAGAGATTAGGTGGACGGAAGGAAGTTAGGCATGAAGTTTTATCTAAGAGAATAGTGTTCCAGACACAGGGAAAAGCCAATATAATCCTAAGGCAAGCACATGCCTACCTGATTACCCACAACCGCTACCTAACAAAAAAGCAAAAATGTCAGCTATTACTAGTCTTTCAACAGTATCTCCCTCTCCACCCAAAAAATGTGTGCTGACAAACCAAAAGAAACCAATTTACAAATATTCATTCGTTTGACAAATGTTTACTGAACACCAACCATGTGCTAGACACCACTTTTATGCTAAGGACACAGGAAAAAACAAGACACACCACTTTCTGTTCTAAATTATGAAGACCTCAGGGAAGGGGCCTGAGGATGACTCTACAAAACCCATTTATTAAGTATAGGAAATACCTCTTTTTTCCTGTTCTTTGGCTTATTAGGGTGTCTCTGCTCAAAAAAAAAAAAAAAAATTTACAAAACTTACCTCCAGATAAAAGGGGATACTATACTGAAAGTATCTTAAAAGTCTCTATCTTTAGAGCACAGATTACCTAAATAGATAATTTCAAAAGTACTAACAATGATGACATTATATAGGGTGCCTGGGTGGCTCAGTCGGTTAAGTATCTGCCTTTGGCTCAAGTCATGATCCCAGGGCCCTGGGATAAAGCCCCACATCAGGCTCTACTCAGCAGAGGAGTCTGCTTCTCCCTCTCCCTCTGCTCACGTGCTCTTTCTTACTCCATCTCTCTCTTTTTTTTTTTAATTACATTATATAAATAGTTTCTCCCCTCTGCCCGTTAAGGACCAATACATTGCTCCTGGGAACTGAATAATTTTCCTACCACCTTCCCAAGATTCACTTCAATTAGAGAAAAAATACAATCTACCAAGTGAAAGGTTCAATGCTATGTGCTACAGCAGCTGAATAAAAGGTCTCTGCTCTCTTAAGACATCATGTAGTTTGGGAAAACATATGTATACAATCTTTTCTTGAACACTATTTCCTATTTCTTTGTTTTTTTTTTAAAGATTTTATTTATTTGACAGACAGAAACACAGCCAGAGAGGGAACACAAGCAGGGGGAGTGAGAGAGGGAGAAGCAGGCTTCCTGCCAAACAGGCGGCCCGATGTGGGGCTCGAACCCGGGACTCCAGGATCATGACCTGAGCCAAAGGTAGTCGCTTAACCAACTGAGCCACCAGATGCCCCGGAATTTCCTATTTCAAAAGTAAGTACAGCTAGCTCGTAACACCACCTGGTTGTACGGAAAATTACTATTATTTTTTTTTCCTTAAGTTCCAACCAAAATTTGGGGTTTTTTTTTAAAGATTTTACTTATTTGACAGAGAAACACAGCTAGACCTGGAACACAAGCAAGGGGAGTGAGAGAGGGAGAAGCAGGTTTTCCCTCGAGCAGGAAGCCTGATGTGGAGATTGAACCCAGGACTCCAGGATCATGACCTGAGTCAAAGGCGGCGGCCTAACGACTGAGCCACCCAGGCGCCCCCAAAAGTTTATTTTATAGAGCTAAAAGCATATTTTAAAAACATTTACTATTCTAGGTGCCTGTCTGGGTGGCTCAGTCAGTTTACTGTCCAAATCTCAGTCACAGGATAGAGCCCTTCTTCCGTTGGGTGCTCAGCAGGGAATCTGATATTCTCTCCCTCTCCCTCCCAACCCTTCCGTGCCCCACCTCCAGCCCAGTATACTCTCTAACAAATAAATAAAATCTTAAAAAAACAACCCACGTATTATTCTATAAAAAATTACTACCTTACAAAATATATTTTACCTAATTTATCTGAGCCCACATAGCAACTGCATAATAAAAGGTTAGAGAGAGAAACATAAGGGGCGCCTGCGTGGCTCAGTTGGTTGAGCGACTGCTTTCGGCTCAGGTCATGATCTTGGAGACCCGGGATCGAGCCCCACATCGGGTTTCCTGCTCGGCGGGAAGCCTGCTTCTTCCTCTCTCACTCCCCCTGCTTGTGTTCCCTCTCTAGCTATGTTTCTCTCTGTCAAATAAATAAATAAAATCTTAAAAAAAAAAAGAAAAAGAAAAACATAAGAAATATTATAGAAAAGGAACTACATTGAATATATTTGTTGATTACTTTCTTTTTCCCCAATTAAATTAATGGGTGTTTTAAGATTAGCTGAAACATGTTTCTACATGTTAAGGAATGTAACGTGAGAAAGAGGGGAAAAAAAATTACCACATTTCAACCTTGTGCCCTAATCTACATTTTAAGAGAGCAACTCCTAAAAAATACATTACTCACTTGTCTTCTGTCAGTTTACTGGGAAGTAGGGGTATATCTCAGAGATATTCCAAGTTCAAACTACCACAATAAAGCAAATACCACAACAAATCAAGTCAAATGAGTTTTTTACTCTTCTGGTACATATAAAACTTAGGTTTACACTATACCACAGTCTCTTAACTATGCAATAGCATTAGGTCTAAAATAGCAACGTGGGGCGCCTGGGTGGCTCAGCTGGTTAAGCAACTGCCTTCGGCTCAGATCATGATCCTGGAGACCCGGGATCAAGTCCCACATCCGGCTCCGGCAGGAAGCCTGCTTCTCCCTCTCTCATTCCCCCTGCTTGTGTTCCCTCTCTGGCTGTGTTTCTCTCTGTCAAATAAATAAAAATACTTTTAAAAATTAATTAATAGGTGGCGCCTGGGTGGCTCAGTTGGTTAAGCGGCTGCCTTCGGCTCAGGTCATGATCCCGGAGACCTGGGATCGAGCCCCACATCAGGCTCCCTGCTCGGCGGGAAGCCTGCTTCTCCCTCTCTCACTCCCCCTGCTTGTGTTCCCTCTCTGGCTGTGTTTCTCTCTGTCAAATAAATAAATAAAATCTTAAAAAAAAATTAATTAATAAACAAACAAACAAATAAAAAAGCAATGTAAAGGGACATCTGGTTGGCTCAGTCGGGCAAGCATCTGTCTTCAACTCAGGTCATGATCCCAGGATCCTGGGGGCTCCTTTTCCAGAGGGTTTTCAATTTATGTTCCCCAGGAACAACTATCTATGGCAGCTTCAGCCTTACAAAATGAGTTTCTTTCTTTTTTTTTTTTTAAAGATTTTATTTATTTGACAGAGAGAAACACAGCCAGAGAGGGAACACAAGCAGGGGGAGTGAGAGAGGGAGAAGCAGGCTTCCCGCCAAGCAGGGAGCCCGATGTGGGACTCAATCCTGGGTCTCCAGGACCACGACCCGAGCCGAAGGCTGTCGCCCAACCAAATGAGCCACCCAGGCGCCCCACAAAATGAGTTTCTTAAAGACAAAGCCTTGAATGTCAAAATGACTCCTTGATCCATGTTAGCAGTCACAAAAACAACATCCCCATTACAGCTCTCGGGTGACCAAGGAGCAGTGATATTTCAATATCTGAGAAGTAGGACTCTCTCAATAGTGGGCTTAAAATATTGGGTAAACCATGTCGTAAACAGATGTGCTGTCACTCAGGCTTTGTTGTTCCATTTAATAGCTCGGGCAGAGTAGAGTTAGCATAATTGTTAAGTACCCTGGGATTTTTGCAACAGTAAATAAGGCACTGGCTTCAATTTTAAAAGTCATCACTAGCATTAGCCCCTTAACAAGAGAGTCGACCTGTCCTTTTTTTTTAAGATTTTATTTATTTATTTCACAGAGAGAAACACAGCCAGAGAGGGAACACAAGCAGGGGGAGTGAGAGAGGGAGAAGCAGGCTTCCCACGGAGCAGGGAGCGTGATGAGGGGCTCGATCCCAGAACTCCAGGATCATGACCTGAGCCGAAGGCAGTCACTCAACCAACTGAGCCACCCAGGCGCCACTCGACCTGTCCTTTAAGACCTGAAACCAAGCATGGATTTCTCCTAACTATGAAAACCCTAAAAGGCATCTTCTTTCAATATAAGGCTTTTTTCATTAACATTAAAAATCTGTCGTTGAATGTAAGCCAATTTCATTAACCATCTTAGCTCTATCTTATGGGTACTTGCTGCAGTTTCTACATCATACCCGTTGCTGCACACTGCACTTTTAGCTTATTGAGATGGCTTCTTAAACCTCATAAACCAACCTCTGCTAGTTTCCAACTTTCCTTCCGCAGCTTCCTCACCTCCTTCAGTCTTTACAGAATTGAAGATAGTGAGGTGAGGGCCTTGCTCTCGATTAAGCTTAAGGGAAGGTTGTAGCTGGTGTTATCTTCTATCCAGACCACTAAAACTTTCTTCATATCAGCAGTAAGTTTGTTTTCTCTTCATTCGTATATTCACTGGAATAGCACTTTTAATTTCCTTCAAGAACTTTTCCTAGCTTGGCTGTGTGGCACAAGAGACCTAGCTTTCACCTTGTCGCAGCTTTGGTCATGTCTTCTTCACTAAGCTTAATCATTTCAAGCTTCACCTGAATACTGACGGGCCACTGTAGGTTTATTAACCACCTTAATTTCACTACACTATGACTCGGGCAGTAGGGAGAGACCCAAGGAGGGGGAGAGACAGAGGAACAGCTAGGTGCTCAGTGGAGCAGTCAGAACACACCAACACTTACTGAGTTCACCATCTTATATGGGCCCAGTTCATGGCACCCCAAAACGATTACAATCAAAGATCATTCATCGCAAATCACCCAAACAGAATGAAAAGTCTGAAATATTGAAGAATTACCAAAATGTAACACAAACACACAAAGCGACCAAATGCTGTTGGAAAAATGGCACTGACAAACTTGCTCTAACACTGGGTCACCACAAACATTCACTTTGTAAAAAATGCAAAATCTGCAAAGCGCAATAAAGTAGAGCACAATAAAACAAGGTATAACTGTATTTATGAGTATAGCTAATGAAACATGACTGGAAATGTAATGAAGTGACAGCTACTTAAAATCTTCCTATAAAAAGGCTGGCATGTAACCTTTTCCCCTTCTTGCCTCCCGCGGTGTGGGGCTCCAATAGCTGAAGATCCAGCTAGGTCAATTAAGACATGGGCAATGAACAATGGAGCAGTAATAGTATGGAAAGAGCCAAGGGGTGGGGTAAGGAATGAGGTTAGAGGGCTGGCTCTGGACTGCAGGATTTGTTATATACAATTGTCAAAACTCATCAAACTGTGCATTTTACTATATTCATCATGCCTCAAAACAAGAGGAAGAAATAGCATGAGGCTTTAATCAGCCCTAACCCCATTATCTGAACTTTTATAAGATTAGTACTTTGTTGTTTAACCCACTGTTAGTTTAGATTTTCTATCACTAATACACTCTTCATATAACAATACACAAAGGACAAAAATCAAGTGAAAAAGGCAAGATAATAGTATGTAGAATCTTGTACCACTTAATGTTTTTTAAAGTAGGGAGAATAGAATTGTTGCCTGCAGTGAGGGGAAAAGTGAGAGGAGAGAGGAGAAAACCCATTTTTGGAAACTTTTGGTATTTTGAACCAAGTGAACACATTACATATCCAAAAAATAAATGCTCATTAATCCTATTAAACATTCCCTTTACATTTTTGGAAATTTTGGTATATGCAGATTTTAATGATTTGAAGACTTATATTGACTTTAGTTTCAACATCATCTCACACTGGACTGATTACCTGGAAAACCACTAGACACAAAAATCACAAAAGAATATCCTGGAAGAAGGCAAAAGGCAAGAGTACTGAATACTCTTCTTTCGAGGAAAAAAGAAAAAAAAAAAGACAAGAAAACATTTTAACCTAAAAGAGAGGCACTGGGGTCATTCTACTCCTGGAAATATATTATTTATCTTTTAATTTCTCATTATCTACATTCAGAAAGAACACACAAAGGCAGCTTGCAAACGCAAAAAGCCAAAAGGCTTTTTCTCTAACTGAATCACACAAAAGGTTCTTTCTTATTAGGCAAGCAGCAGAGATTAGGAGGAGTTACAAATAGTAACTGTGAAAGTTTGTGATTCAGATTAAAAATTGAAATAAAATGAAGATTTTTGAGAAATTTATCAAACTGACCTGCCTTGGTTTTCCTTTCTCAACACCTCGAAAATTTGGATATGTTGATCCTGTTACCTTTTGTTTGGTATAAGCAAAGTAACACATTTTTACCTGATTCTACAGAAAACAGAGATTAGAAATTGTCAGACTAGTCCTTAAGGGATTTACTCAAGAAACCAATTGAGACTTTTAAAGGAATTCCCACTGAATTATATGACTGTGGTCAAGAGGTAACATATATTTAAACCAGAGCCACTAAGCAAGAGAAAAATTCTGCAAATGTTTGGTTAAAGAAATCCTTAGAAACACTGGGGGGGCACATGAACAGACCTCTAATAACATAAAATCATAATATTTAAGTAGTCCAACAAATGACTTGGCAAGCAGATTTTAATCTTCAAAATTAATTGTATCTTTTAAAGAAGCATGCTGCTCTTGTTTTTAATGTCCCTTAAAAGAAAGGGAAATACATGAGATATTCATAAAGCAACAATTCTTAAAAGCTTTACAACTCCTCATTCTCTACTAAAAGAGGATAATTAAAATTTAAACAGGATAAAGGTAGATTCACAAAACAAGATAACAACTATAGTTAAGAATCATTTGTTTTGGTAGTATATCCAAGAATATTTTGGGTTACTGATAAGATCTGTAATGCGAAAAACTAAGCCCCCAAATCAATAAAGAAGGGAGAAAATAATCATTTTTTTCAATTTGGAAATAAAAGTTACTAACATGGCTTAAGTTTTCATTTGAATTTCAAGACCATCAACTTTTTTAAAAAAATCAGTAGCTCGGGCGCCTGGGTGGCTCAGTTGGTTAAGCGACTGCCTTCGGCTCAGGTCATGATCCTGGAGACCCGGGATCGAGCCCCACATCGGGCTCCCTGCTCGGCGGGAAGCCTGCTTCTCCCCCTCTCAGTCCCTCTGCTTGTGTTCCTTCTCTAGCTGTGTTTCTCTCTGTCAAATAAATAAATAAAATCTTTAATAAAAAAAAAAATCAGTAGCTCTAAAATGTTTTATAATTTTTAAATGTAAAAATATTTTATACTACAGTCTTACAAATACATGCAACTTACAACCTCTTGCTAAATAAAAAAATGTGAACTTTCCAGAAATTAATATATTTTTAATAAATAAATATCCAAACAAAACCAATTTTACTTAATGATATTTGCCAAAAAGAAAGGAAAACCCACAAGGTGTCAAACAGTAAGACAAAAGAATATATTCTTTTTTTTTTTTAAGGATTTTATTTATTTGACAGAGAGAAACGCAGCCAGAGAGGGAACACAAGCAAGGGGAGTGAGAAAGGGAGAAGCAGGCTTCCAGCCGAGCAGGGAGCCGGATGTGGGGCCCGATCCTAGGTCTCCAGGATCATGACCTGAGCTGAAGGCAGGTGCTTAACCAACTGAGCCACCCAGGCGCCCCCAAAAGAATATATTCTTAAAGACTCCTATTTACCAACGACACTAGGTGGCTCAGCTGGTTGAGCACCTGCCTTCAGCTCAGGTCCTGATCCCAGGCTCTTAGCTCAATGGGGAGCCTGCTCCTACCTCTATCTGTGCTCTCTCTCTAACAAATAAATAAATGAAATCTTAAAAAAAAAAAAAAAAAAAAGATTGCTATTTGCCAGAGTATACACGATTTGTAAAACAGTGCTAAGAGAAAAAGTGACAGAAGTTAACTAATGCGCTGAACATAATGCCTGGCATCTAAAACATACTGTACCTTTTTTTAGTAAATGAATAGTAAGCAAATAGGCCTTAAAGTTCCACAAGTTAAAAATGTTGGTATATAGCTATTTTACAAAGATAACCACATAACATGTTAAATGTAGCACAAGCAAGGAAAATATTAAACAAAAGACAGGATTCGTAAAACATAAAGCTACATATGACCATCTCCAGATCTATTTTCAGGATCCATTTTCGTCATCCTTTTTGCAGTATTCCAAATGAGCTAAAACATTGTAATGAATGGTAGGGCTCTTCAACTAGAAGACTGCCTGAACTAGAGAAACCTATCCCCTAGGGCTAAAGTGACTACTGTGCAGAAAGTACCATGAACCTCCAGAGAATAATCCCGATGACTGAACCTGAAATAAAATCTCTTGACCTACTTAGGAAACAAGTTTGCCACTCTTGGTTCCCGGACAATAGAGCAAATGTGTCCTTTGAAGCTTCCTTATCAAAACTCAAAATTTCATCTTCAGAAACTCCAGCTAATCAATAATTCCCTACTGTAGTTCCAAGAGTGATGTTACAGCTTCAAGTAAACTACTTTATAAACAAAATTAATTTTCAAGAACCAAATGAATACTTCAATACACAGACTCCCACAACTGAATTTGCTAGAAGGTATCTAAATTAACCAGCAGAGTAGAAAAAAAAATGGAATTTCAAAAAATTTAAAGCTACAAATTTAAATACCCCTTAAAGATGAGGGGAAACAGGGTACCTGGCTGGCTCAGTCAGAGGAACAGAGAACTCTTGGTCACAAGATTGTGAGTTCGAGCCCTACAGTGGGTGCATATATAAATAAATAAACTGAAAAAAAATGAGGGGGAAAAGCTAAGCCTTTAACTATGTATCTACAATTTGATGACAAGATATAAAGCTTAGTATTTAGTAAGGAAGGTAAGACTAACAATATTTATGAAAAAATAACAATAAACAACGGTATATGACGAAGTGTTAAAGTACTGCTGAGTACCCATTGTACACAGTGGGAGTTCCAGAAATAGACTGCAGAGGGACTGGGCAGTCCAAGAAGGTTTTATGGAACAGGGTCCCCATAATGGATGATTACATCTGCAGAAATGTTAAGGGAAGGCACAGCTGAAGAAATTACCTTAATTGAACCCCAGGTTTGTTGCAAGAAGTCCCAGAAACATGTGAGGAAGAAAGATGGGATGAATCACCTTACGAAAAGTCTTCAAAGCTACTTTTAAATGTGATGCATAAAAGTAAAATCCCAGTGAGATTTTTGAGTAAAGAGAGTAAATACTGGGTTTATGAAAACTACAGAAACAATTAGAGAAATCTAAACCCAGAATGATCACTGGTCTAAATCTGTGCTATCCAATACAGAAGCCACTAGCCACATCTGGTTTTGGAACATCTGAAATACCACCTGTCTTAACTGAGATGATATTTACATGTAATATGAACAACAAATTTCAGACTTTACATGAAAAAAAGAATGTAAATTATCTCTAATTTTTTATACTGACTACCTATTGAAATCATGCTGTTTGGGATATATTATGTTAAATAACATTATTAAAATTATTTTCGGGGTACCTCGGTGTTTCAGCTAAGCATCTGCCTTTAGCTCAAGGCCTTGATCCTGGAGTCCCAGGTCCGAGCCCCACATCCAGCTCCTTGCCCAGTGGAAGCCTGCCTCTCCCTCTCACTTCCCCTGCTTGTGTTCCCTCTCTAGCTGTGTTTCTCTCTGTCAAATAAATAAAATCTTTAAAAAAAATTATTTTCAGCTGTTCTTTTTACCATTTTTAACGTGGTAATCTAAAAAATCTTAAATTACATATGGCTCACATTACATGTCTACTGAACAGCACTGCTCTATGGTTATCTCAACTTTTCTCAGCCTTCCACTCCCATAATTTGAAAAATTATAACATGCACCCAGATAAACGTACATACTTCTAAATTTTACATATATGCATGTACCACCGAACTTCTATATTTTACATATAGTATAAAGCAAACACAAAAATAAATACTAAAAGGATGAAAAAAATAACTAGAGGTTCTAGTACTTTGCTTTTTGCAACCCAATGGACTATCCCATATGCTCCATACTGGTAGCTTAAGATGTTAGCAGACAGACTGACAAAGAGAAAGACAAATCCGACTGAAAGATTCACTAAAATTCAATGACTGGTTGACTATGGGAGCAAAGGACAGAGGATGAATTAAGGATGACATAATGGACATCTACTATTTGCTACTCAGCATCCAGTAGCCCCTGAATTTCCTTCTGGACAAAAAAGTTAAGGCATCATGTTGTTTAAGTAGCAATGACCCCAACCTCAGCTCCAAGGGTAGGCTCAGGCTGGCTAAACCAGTTACCAAATCTTATCTGGCCTTAGTGTTTGGTTCAGAAATGTCAATTTAACCCAAAGTCAATGAGATGCACAAAACATTTGCTGGGGCTCCTGGGAAGACAAAGTCTCTTCTTAATTGAAGTGCACAGATCCCCTAAAAGGTTTAGGTATAGAACTCAGGGTATCTGTAAGTTCAGATGAAGGAGTGAAAGATATCCTTAACTTCACTGAATTTAACTAAAATTTAGCATGTCCTTCTTCTGTGAATCCGGTCAAGAGATCACAATATTAGTAATACCAGTCACTCTGTCATCAGCAGAAATCACAGTTTCTTACCACATTATCACTGGTTGCAGACACTGACGAATAATGACAATGTTCATCACTACCTGGAAATTATTAGACCCATACTAAATCTTATTACTTAACAAAGAAGTACATACTAAGCTTTCAATTTTTAAAAAATATTTTGATAATAGTGTACTATAACTGCTCTTTTTTAGACCTATGTACTTAATTTAAAAATAATTGCAAAGGCTCTCGGCAGGTGTTGACATGATGTGATTTCTGGCCAGGGTTCTAAATGTCAAAGTGAAGAAATTCAATGAAGCCTGGGTAAATACGGGAGTAACTATGACTCTCTTAAGGCAGCCAAATGCCTCACCATATAATAATTAGTGATGTACAGGAACAAGATTCCCACTGTCCGTACCCAGTATCCAGCAAAACCACAGCCAAGGGAACCATGGAAAGATGACCCTGTTGAGTGACTAGTCTGGCATGGTGGAGTGACATGAAAGGTGTAGAATGAGTGGGAGGCCACTGGTGCCCCACCCCCTTCACAAAATGGGATGAGATTGGCCAGCCTTGAGGCCCCCGATGAAATACTGTTCCCATCTGGGTTTTTTTAAATAAAAAATAAAATAAAATAAAATAAAACAACCCATTAAAGGAGTCCTATAGGCTTCAGACTGCCAAAGGAGTGGAGGAAGGAACAACGGTCAGGAGCCTGCCCTACAGCTTCTGCTGAAGCACTCATCCCTCCCCTCTGGATTTGATGGCATGAGGACCTAGAGCCTGAGCACTGACAAACATGCTGGGACCACAAAGGGACAAAAACATCAGAAGCAGAGCTCATTAAATAAAGGAAAAAAGAGAAAGATGAGGTTCTGATCACTTAAGTACAAGTATATCAAGCTTCAACTTTGGACTTTTCAATATTGTGAGCTAGCTAATTTGAGTTGGTTTTCTGTTATACCTAGAACATAAAAATCTAAATGGTACACTTGATTTCAATAGTTTCTATCTTAGGAAAGTAGAAAAACACCCATGGTCTTTGCATTGAAACAGCAAAATTATAAAAAACTTGACTTTGTAACAATGAGGGAATCTGGGGAGAAAATAAGTTTAGCTTTTCACGTACTGTCACTCAGTACTTACCCCAATCCACTCTCATACATTTCCTGTTTCGTAGAGACTGAATAACTAAAAACTGCATTTTCCAGATGGCCTTGAAACAAAGGTTTCACATCTGACCTAACTGCAGCTAAGCAGACATAACTGCATAAGATACGTCGGGCAAAAAAATAACATGCAATGATAGTTCTGTCCACGGAAGTTAAACTACCTTTTTTCTCAGTATGATAAAACTACCTTTTTCTGTCAAGTATGATAGCAGCAGTTTTCTGATTCAACAATATGGTTCCCAACGGCAGTGGCTCCCCTAGCAGGCAAATTCTGCAGCGTCATTCTGAGGTTTACTCCTAGAAGCTCTATCTAGTCTGTTCATTCAACCCAAGGGTACACCTTTCTTTCTCAATAAATCCCATTTGTTACAACTACTTAAAGCAAATGCTCTTGCTACAGACTCTTGAACAAGTACCAAGTAAACAGGGACATACAAAAAGCAACATCCTGTTAGCTGCTAATAGGATGAAACCTAACAGGAGTTAACAGAAACCTAACAGGAATTAACAGCTTATGGATACAGACATACCTATGACTTGGAAAGAATTATAACTGAGAAGCCCTAACAGTTAAGGGTCAGATAACAAAGAGCACAATATAGAGTCAAGACAAAGCTTTTGATAGTTTAAATCTGGAAGAGAAAGAAGTGCCAGCATAGCTGAAAAGCCAGATAGGCAAATAACCAAGAAAAGAGAGAACTCAAAAAATGAAGAAGTCATCTAACACAATTAAACACCAGAGATAACAAACAAGGTAAGAATTTAATCTGTTTTTTAAAAAGATTTTTATTTATTCATTTGAGGAAGAGAGAGAGAGGGAGAGAGTGAGTGCATGCACACATAGGGGGTGGGCAGAGGAAGAAGCTGACTCTCCACTGAGCAGGGAGCCCAACACAGGGCGGATGGGATCATGACCTAGCTGAGGGCAGATGCTTAACTGACTAAGCCACCCAGGTGCCCCAATCTGTTTTTTTACATTACTTCCTTCTTCAAAAATTATCACTGGGTGTAAAATGTTTATACTCACTCCAAAATTCGGTCCCAACCACACTTGTCTGCTGTTCTTAATACAATAACTTCTAACTTCAAATCAGACAGTCTATTTAAATAACACATAAACCAAAGACCAACTCTTCTCTGGATCCTAAAATAAAGGCCCCACTCAAAAGCCATACCTAGGAAGCTTTCTCCGGCAGTCCCAGTTGCCTCCTTTAAATGCATGTAACATTTACTTATCTCTTTTCAAAAACTGACACCTAACTAAAACCCAAAATGAATAATAAGCTTAAAGAAAATAGAAGCTGTGTTCATTTCTTTATATGCTGAACATCTAGCACAATACTACTCAAATGTGGCAACAAAGAAGGACCTTTGAACAGGTAGTTTCAGAAGAAACTGGTGGAAGTAAGACTTGGAAGGTACATAAAGGAACTTCCTCTAGTGATAGTAATGTTTAATATCTTGACAGGGTTATACATTACAAAGATGTATGAACTCATCCAAGCTAAAGGTATGGTATACATAAGATTTGTAAATTTTACGGTATATAAATTTTATCTTAAAAACAAGTAACAGGAACGGCTGGGTGGCTCAGTCAATTAAGCGTTCGACTCTTGATGTGAGCTCAGATCATGATCTCAGGTTCTTGAGATCAGCCCTGTGTGGGGCTTAAGATTCTCACCCCTCCTCTCCCTGCACCCCCACCCCTGCTCGTGCACTCTCTCAAAAATAAATAAATAAATAAATAAGTAAACAAATAGTTCATGATGGGCACACTGAAGTATTTCGGGGTAAAAATAGAACTAAATAGAAGATGGACTGATGAAAGGACAGAGAGAGAGGGAAGGTAGGATGGGTAGATAAGTAAGTATATATGGCAAAATATGAATTATAAATTATAGATTCTAGGTTCGTCAGTACTTGGGTATTCAACTGTTCAACAAACAATTCTTGCAACTTTTCTGATTAAAATATTCATAATAAAATGTCAGAGAAGGGATTCCTGGGTGGTTGAGTCGTTAAGTGTCTGGTCTGCCCTGGACTCAAGTCATGATCCCAGGATCCGGAGATCAAGCCCTGCTGAACTGGGAGCCTGCTTTTCTCCCTTTCCCCGCGCCAATCCCCCTGCTTGTGCTCTCTCGCTGGCTCACTCAAATAAATAAGATCTTTTAAAAAATAAAAATAAAGCGGAAATGAAGGTTGTGAGAGGCTCACATGTTTTGCAGGTTTGTGAAGGAAAGGAATGAAAAAACAAAGGAACAACCTTAGAGAAGAAAGAGAACATATATACATGCCTCAGAGTGGGATGTCTAGATTCTAACTCTTCACTCTATCTCCTATTTTGACTGCCTACACAGACTAGTTCTGGCCTTGAGCACTTGTTCTTCACTGAAAGTGCTCATTCACTAAGCTCATTCCTTTTAGAATAATTGAAATCTGTGGAGTCTAGACCTTTTGCCTGTATGATTAACTGTTCCCCATTCTTTCCATCTGAGTTTCTAAATACCTCCTTAAACTGACCTTCAGATGAGACCTCTGGCCAACCTGGATAACATAAATGGTTCACCCTCTTGGTCCAATTCTTGCTCCACAAACCCATGGCCCTCCATGCCAAGGGAATAGTAAAACAAAGGTTAAGCACCTTGTGGGAAGGACAATTCTACCGCATGTCACAGTCCCTGACTAAGTACCTAATAGAGAGGGACTCAAAAAATGTCTGTTGGCTGAATGAAACCCATGCCTTAAAGTAATATTAAATCAACATATTAATGCTTAGGTTCATATTTATACCTACATCATCCTAGGGTAGGAAATGTATGTGCTAGGATGAAGTTGAATATTTAAAAGGAAAAGATGTGGAGTCTCCTCTGTGGAGAGCTAACCAGAAGATGGAATTGGAAATGATAGGTTGATAAACTCTTTTAATTAACGTTAAGAAACATCTACATTTTATTCATTAGTACTCTCCTGGATAATACAATATGTTCATCAGTTTCAAAATACCATAAACATCAACTAAAGAGAAGTTAAATTATACAAAGACAAAGAATGACAGGAATTCAACTTCCAGATAACCTAAATGCATTTGGAGTTAACCTGCTCTTTCCGGTTGCTGTTGCTTCCAAAGGACTGTGGACTTTGCACTTAACTGAATTTTGCCTTTGTCACACACGACTTAACAATGAAAGCATTCATTATACCACAGTAGCATCCCTCAAGTATCTGGTTCTGCAAACTTTGGAAGGTAACACTAAATGATGTTTCTAACAATTAGTATGTTCTCCCCCAACAAGTATTAAAACAAGATTAAGGTTTACTAGAATCTCAAACTGTCTAAATTAAACTGAGCATAAATTTAAGTTTGGAAGATAAAGTAGAAATTTTGTATAGGAATTTAAATTCTATGTGTTAATAGAACTGATCCAATAAACATATCCAAAGAATTTGGAAAATTCAAAAAATACAGCACTTTCATACTTCATATTTGCTTTACCTTACGAAAGATGCCATAGTCATTGATGAATGAATGATTTAGTCCTTTCAAATGCAGTAACTGAATAAGATAACAAAACATTTTCAAGGGGTGCCTGGGTGGCTCAGTTGGTTAAGCGACTGCCTTGTCTCAGGTCATGATCCCAGAGATCCGGGTTCGAGTTCCACATCTTGCTCCCTGCTTGGCGGGAAGCCTGCTTCTCCCTCTCTCATTCCCCCTGCTTGTGTTCCCTCTCTTGCTGTGTTTCTCACTGTCAAATAAATAAAATCTTTAAAAAAAAATTTTTTTTTCACTGAAAATTAAATTAAATTTAAAAAATAAAAAATAAAGATTTTTTAAAAAGATAACAAAACATTTTAAAATAATAATAAACCCGATTTCAAATAAATTCCCATTTATAAGAAGTAAAAGCTACTTCCTAGACCCAAAACTTCAAGGCCTGGGTAGAAAAACATCCTGCCAAAAGTAGAAACAAGCTGTAAAAATGTTTCAGAAGAATTATGGCTTGTTAAATAGTTATACTATATACATAAGCTGGCTTTTTAAAACCTGTCATTGTTCCTCAGTCACATCAGAACACACTAAAGACATTATTCTCCACCTATTATCTCATTTTCCATTAGGAAAAAAATTCATAACTACTAAACACAATAGAGGGAAAAAAGCACTACCAGGGAGTGGTTATTATCATCATTTATATATCTTTCAACTCACATTTAGTTTGACTTTCATCCCTTCTCATAAACACAAGTACACTTAATTTACAGAGCCCATAGCCTACCCCAGAAAGGTTACTTGGAAAAGACACATGCAAGCGTCATTCTGAACCTCCTTCAGTTTCATTACATAGCATCTTGCCATGATCCTTTCATCTTCAAGTAGGCTGACTAACACCCTCACTATCAGCAGTTTGACCTTAACTCTGTAGCTATCAGTTTTGAGGATCCAAAGGCTCAAATTGTGTCAAGAGCCTTTGAACATGTTAACATATAATTCCTAATTTTTTTAAAGATTTTATTTATTTATTTGACAAAGAGATCACAAGCAGGCAGAGAGGCAGGCAGAGAGAGGGGAGAAAGCAGGCTCCCCACTGAGCAGAGAGCCCGACTTGGGCCTTGATCCCAGGACGCTGGGATCATGACCTGGCCCAAAAGGCCAAGGCTTTAACCCACTGAGTCACCTAGGTGCCCTAATTCCTAATTTCTTAAAAGAAAAAAATAACAACTTTCAGTAGTACACCCAATGCTGTCAAATTTCCAAGGTACGATGAGTGAGGATCAAAATGAGATTCATAAGAAAGCCTTCTTTTGTGAACTTCCAGTCAAATCCAACAGTAATTAATCAGGGTAAATTTTTTCTTTCACTTCCTGTGTTAACATACACAGCATAACTTTCACCAGCACTTTGGTACAAAATCCAGAGAGACAATACCTTATCAATCACTTTTAAAAAGCAAATGAAGAGGAATAATTTTTTTTTAAAGATTTTATTTATTTGACAGAGAGAGACACAGCCAGAGAGGGAACACAGGCGGGGGAGTGAGAGAGGGAGAAGCCGGCTTCCTGCCGAGCAGGGAGCCCGATATGGGGCTGGATCCTGGGACTCCAGGATCACAACCAGAGCTGAAGGCAGTCGCTTAACCAACTGAGCCACCCAGGCGTCCCAAGAGGAAGTATTAACAAAAAACTACCATTACAAGTCAAAGTCAATACGGAAGGACTGAGGATTCCTACCCAAGCTTCCTGCTGAAGATCCTAAATTGTAATTATGCTTCAAATTTAAGGCAACTACCTTTCGAACTAGATTCTATTTAAATGATCCTATAGAGAGTAAGAAAATTATATTGATATGCTGAAATACCTGAGAAGGATCAGTAATGGCAAGTGACTAGCCTGACCTTATTTGAAAGCTTTGGAAAAAAACCAATATTCACAGACTAATGAAATCCTGTCAGTTTCATATTTGAAAGGAATACACACAAAATTTTAGTTACTTGTCTAGACAAGCCGTCCTAGCATATGTTATTGTCATAGCCCAGTGTTAGTAGGAAAGGAAAGAAAACAGCTTGCTGATGAATTATAACCATAGGAAACACTCAATTATCCACGATAGCACAGGACAATGACAACCTAGATAAATCAAATCGTCAGGTAATAAGTATTTAAAAGGAATACTGGACTAATTCAAATCTCCCTCCCCGACCCTCCACCACAGAAAAAAGTCCATTTAAGATCTGCTTCCCCTCTTCCTAGCCACTCTCTAACAAAAATACAAACAAGCAGATACCAGATATAATTTCAAGACTGTGTAGCAAAAAGAGTAAGGCAAACTGAATTATCAGCACTCCAAATGGTTTTATTTCTTTAGCAATTTCAATCACAAACCATCAAACTATGAGTTCAGCTTTCTGAAAGGCATTTACATTAAACACTCAACCCCGCCAACCTTCTGATTTATAGTTTTCTACATCAAATGTGTCTTATATTGAACTATACTAACAATACTTGCTGGAAATGATGTTAAAAAAAACTTGATAACTATTACAACTGTGAAATGCTGATATCGAACCACTTTCGATTCAAATCCTCTGCGATTCCAAGCGTCGATATTAGACTGAACTTTTTCTCCCCTCCCGGTCTTCCCCGCCCTTTCCGCGCGCCAAGGTCCAAGCCTGGGCCTGCTGTGACATCAGAGCCCATCTCTTGGAAACCCCTGACGTCACAGACATGAGGACCCAGAGACCTATGACCTCATCGCTGACCGGAGCCGACCCGCAGTCGACTTGCGCCTGCCCGGAGGCGAGAGAAGCTTCCAAGCCTGCGTCCTGCCCAGTCCCGGAGGAAGGTTAAAGGCAAACATCAGCTCACCTACGCCGGGGCGGAAAGGATAAGGTGGCTGAGCCGAGGCGGGCGCGACCGGGCGAGGCGACCCCCACCCAGAGCCCGACTTTCTCAACAGCCGCGGGTCACGGAGATTGAGAGGGCAGGTCCAGCGCCTCCTCACGGCCTATCAGTGATCTCCTGGGCTTCAGCCCAAACCCGGGACCCGGCTGCCGCCTGCCGCCTGCCGGCCCGCTCGACTTTCCGTGGCCGGCGGGGGCGCTCAGCGCTTGGTCAGAACGCTGGCTGAGGCCGGCCCAGGAGAAGGCGCGGGCCGTCTGGCCCCTGCCACAGACGCGCTGAGCGCGCCGCGAGCCCGGGACTCGCGGGTGGCGCCCCCGCCCCCACCCGCCGCGCGCCCCGGGAGCGCAGGCAGGCGACGGGAGGGGGTGGGGAGCGGCCACCGTGGCCGACGCCGCAGGACCCAGACCGCGCTGCCCTCACGCCACGCCCCGCCGCGGCCCCAACCCACCTGCGCTCCTGCCCCGGTTGGGGCCCGGCCCGGGGCTGCACACCCCGATGCAGCGACGGCTGCGGCGGGAGGCCTGGCTCGCTCCCCACCGCTGAAGCGGACCGAGCGCCCAGCGCGGCGCGGCGGAGCCCAACGCTCGCCCCGAAACCCATTTGTTTGGCTAAAACGGCGTGACGTCACGCGCCGGCCCAATCGACGGTTGGCCAGGGGCGGGGCCTCGGAACCGGGGTGGTAGCAGCGACTCCTGCCGGACATTCTGCGGTACTTCGGACGCTGGGGACGGAAAGAGTGAGGAACTTAAAGCCCCCAAGTGGTGGAGAAGAGCGAAAGCTAGGGGCGGTGCTGCAGCGAAAGGAATCAAAAAATCCTCAGGCGAGCCAGCGTTCAGTCAGTAGACAGAACCAGTTTATTAGCACTCGTGGGTGGATCTGGAGCTACAAATGGTTTTAAGTACTATTAAAAATCCTCGTAGACTTAGGTTCCAATTTTGGTTCTGGTACCAGCTTGGAAGGCTGGAGTTCAGAGTTCTCATTTGTAAAAGGGGAGAGTCCCTTCTGTCGTTCATTTCTATGCAAATCATGGCAGTACTACTGCACATAGGTAAACTTTTGAGACTGACAGTCTCAAAATGTGGTCTGTAGAAGCTTACGAAATTATAAAAGAATATATAGAATAGGTAATTAATACTCAATTAACTTAATACTGTCAAATCAGCGTGCCAATGAGGAAAGTTTTTATACCCAGGCTTTAAAATGATCATTGTTTTCATTGTAAAAATAATTTTTTTAAAAGATTTTATTTATCTGACAGAGAGAGATCACAAACAGGCAGAGAGGCAGGCAGAGAACAAGGGGGAAGCAGGCTCCCTGCTGAGCAGAGAGCCTGATGGTGAGCTGGATCCCAGGACCCTGAGATCATGACCTGAGCCAAAGGCAGAAGCTTAACCCTCTGAGCCACCCATGCACCCTGTAAAAATAATTTTAACACATTGTAGAACATAAGGACAATAAAGAAAAATTACTTCACATAAACATGGCCACTCTCAGCATCTGGTGTATTTTCTTTTAGACTTGTTGTCCTGTGAATATTTATTTTGCAGTGTTGTTATCATAAAGTGCACAGAGTTTGGGGGGGTCCTGTTTTTTTCACATGTATAAGTAATTTTAATATTTCACATGAGCTTCATAAGCATTTTAACAGCTGAATAAAATTATATTAAGTGGACGTGGAAAATTTACTGAATTCTCTCTTCTTGGACATAATTTATTCCCTTCTCTCTTTGCCATTACAAAGAAATCACAAGACATTCATGAATGTAGTTTTTTAAGATTAATACCAGAAATGGAATCATTAGGTAAAAGTGTATCCACACATTTATAGTTACTAATACAAACTGCCAAAATGATTTTTTAAAGGTCGTAACAAGTAATACTTAAAGTAGAAGCTTCGAGTTGAGCCAGTCCTTTAAAAAGCAGTTTTATAAACAATAAAATAAAAAATTAAAGGTAGTTTTATCCAATTATAAATCCATGTTAGTAAAATACATATGTGTAAAATCTTAAATATCGAAACAATTTTTTAAAAAGTAAAGAATGCAGAAAACAAATATTTCCCATAATCTTCCCACCAAGACATAATCATTCAATTTCTCCATCTAGGCCTTTGTTAATATAAATAATTTTAATAAAAATTGGAGAGGTAATCCAACTGTACATATTGACATCAAACTGCATGTCTGATATAATATCCAATTAATATTAGCTTAATATATCCTGAATATTTGAAATTCCCTGTGTCATATTTGACTCAAAGTTCTAAAACGTCAATTCATCCTCTCAGGTTCATTTCAAACTCTGTCCTCTTTAAAATGTTTTGCTTCCTTATAGGAATCAAAAAAATTGATTTCCCTCATTTTTTCTTCTGATGGCCTTGATTTTACTCCACACAAATCTTCCATGTGTGTATTTAATATCCTCTGCTAGATTCTAAACTGTTGGTGGGCAAAGATTATATCCTAGTGTTCCACCAAAAGGTCTGGTACTTGATGTTGCTTATGTTTAATGGGTAATTATAACAAGGTAATCTGTACTTTTCTCATGATGATAATTATTATCTCCACTTTATAATAGTGGTTATAGCCGCTCATTAATATCCAACATTTATTGCATTTACAATTTTTGATCTAGACACTATTCTGTGTATTACATACATTCTTTCATTTAATCAGAAAAACACCTCTCTGAGGTTTCATATTACATGTTACAGATGAGGAGGCCCGGGCTGGAAAACTTAAATCGTTTATCCAGGATTTTAGGTGGCATAGAGCCAAATTTAGCAAAGACTCCATTTTCACCATGTCACTGTGTTGTGTGGGGGAACTTCAGATGAGTTAAAGACATTGAAATGACAAAGCATGACAGAGAGATCATTAAACTAAAATGACAATGGTTTGCATGTGGATAGCATGTCTTTATTACCAAAAGTCCTATTAGAGTCTCTGTGGTTTAATTTCTCAAACTGTGGTTAAGGACCAGTTTGGTTTTTTCCTTAACACATTGTGAACTGATTGTTTTGTAAAATAAAACAAACTACTAAAAAAAAAGTTAAATTAAAAAAGACAAAATAAAAGCCCAAATTCTTCATTATTAAACTCAGCACACATAGAATTACCCTGTCAAATTGCCAGTAAAATTTCTAAAACTCTTACTCTCTATTTCTGTTTTTTTTTCTTTTTTTTTTTAAAGATTTATTTTTTAACAAATAAAGAATATTTTAATGTACTTGCATTTCCAAAGCACACTGACCTAAAATAGTAATAATAGCTAACATTTTGTTTTTTATTTTATTAATATACAATGTATTATTTGCTTCAGGGGTACAGGTCTGCGAGTCATCAGTTTTACACAATTCCCAGTACTCAGCATAGTACATACTCTCTCCAATATTCAAAACCCAGCCACCCTATTCCTTCCACTCCCCTCCCCTCCAGCAACCTTCAGTTTGTTTCCTGAGATTAAGTGTCTCTTATGGTTTGTCTCCCTCCCCAGTCCCGTCTTATCTATGGAAAGAACCTAGATGTCCATCAGCAGATGAATGGTTAAAGAAGATGTGGTATATATATACAATGGAATACTATGCAGCCATCAAAACCCCAAAACCTTGGGGCACCTGGGTGGCTCAGTCGCTTAACCAAGCAACTGCCTTTGGCTCAGGTCATGATCCCGGAGACCTGGGATCGAGTCCCACATCAGACTCCCTGCTCAGCAAGAAGCCTGCTTCTCCCTCTCTCACTCCCTCTGCTTGTGTTCCCTCTCTCACTGTGTTTCTCTGTGTCAAATTAATATTTTTTTAAAAAAAACAAATCTTGCCATTTGCAATGACATGGATGGAACTAGAGGGTATTATGCTAAGTGAAATAAGTCAATCAGAGAAAGACAATTATCATATGATCTCTCTGATATGAGGGATTTGAGAGGTAGGATGGTGGGTCGTGGGGGGAAGGGAGGAAAAAATAAAACAAGATGGGTCCACTTGGCATTTAGACAGGAACTAGAATTCTCTGGGTAATACCAGATAACTCATATAACTCATCCTTATATCTTCCATATTTTCAATAAGTCCCTGATCTATTTGTTGAAAAATAACAAGAAAGAAAAAGAGTGGGGTGGGGTATCCCACTCACTAACTACCTCTCAAATAACAATTCCCCTTTTCTTTCTTGTTGGCAGAATCTTGATCTCAGGCCTTCTTTGTGTTTCAGGGGAAGGGAGACTAGACCCATGGAGTGAATTATGATTGACCTAATCCAGTGGTTCTCAATGGGGTGATTGATTGACTTTGTTTCCCAGGATATATTCAACATTGTCTGGAGACATTGCAACTGTCACATCTTGGGAGAAATTCTATTGACATCTAGTAGGGAAAGACCAGAGATGCTGCTCAACGTCCTATAATGTACAGTTCAGCTGCCTCCCACAACAAAGAATTATCTCCCCAAATGCCAATAGTGCCAAGGTTGAGAGACATTGCCCTAAGGTAATCAATGTGGTACCCATGTCCTTGTCAAAGATTGGTTCAGGCATAAGTGTGTGATGCAAATCTAGGTAATAAAATGCAATGATAAATTGACTGATAAACTTTTGGAAAAGGTTTTTCTTGCCATTAAAAGATACTCATTTTCTTTTCTTTTTTTTAAAATATTTTATTTATTTGACAGAGAGAAACACAGTCAGAGAGGGAACACAAGCAGGGGGAGTGAGAGAGGGAGAAGCAGGCTTCCCGCCGAGCAGGGAGCCCGATGTGGGACTGGATCCCAGGTCTCTGGGATCATGACCTGAGCCAAAGGCAGTCGCTTAACCAACTGAGCCACCTAGGCGCCCCAGATACTCATTTTCTATTGCAATGCATTACTTCCCTAAGGAGAACCATACTTACCAAGAATGGGAGAGAGAAACATACAAAAGGAAATAATCCCTCATGTGCTGCTAGATGTCATTGTGTCTGTGTGTAGTGTTTGGAAGTGCAATTTCTATCTGGGGACCATAAGACTTGTTAGCTGGAGAGAGCATAAGAGGAGGGCCAGGCAGAAAAGTGGAAGTAACACGCATTCTTGATGTCACTATTGCACCTGTGACCTACCAAATCCTTGTGTCATCTTGTTACATGAGATAATCAATGCTGTAACTATCTAAGCCATTTATTTTATAGGAAAGTTACTGAAAACATCTCCATTCACATTATATATATATATGTATATATAATATATATATATGTATATATATATATTTGGGGAGGTTGTTTAGGAAATCAAATGGGCAGGTGGAAACATTAACCTACTTCTTTGGGAGCAAGCCTTACAATAGCCTGTTATAAAATAATTTTGTTTTACCATGCTCTCAGAATAATCAAAGTAATGATAACAGAAGTAAATAAAAATCAGTAGGAACAGAATCTTTGTCGATGAATATGTTTGTATTCTTTAAATAAAGGAGAGAACTCATGGGACCTGGAAATCTTTAAGAAAATGACATATTCCAATCACTGAAATATAATTTGAGGGAGTCTGTCTGTCTCAGACTAGCCAGTATGTCCTTATTCTTCCTAAGTTCTACACACCTAATTCACAGGCACCTCCTATAGCAGAGGAAAGACGGCCTGGCTAAAATAATCTAGTTATATCAGCTTTGCTAACCTGGTCGGGGGACCAGTTTCACTCAGAATTAAGTTCCTTTAAAAAGCCACTAACTTGGGGCGCCTGGGTGGCTCAGTTGGTTAAGCGACTGCCTTCGGCTCAGGTCATGATCCTGGAGACCTGGGATCGAGCCCCACATCCGGCTCCCTGCTCGGCAGGAAGCCTGCTTCTCCCTCTCTCACTCCCCCTGCTTGTGTTCCCTCTCTGGCTGTGTTTCTCTCTGTCAAATAAATAAAATCTTTAAAAAAAAAAAAAAAAGCCACTAACTTATTCTGCAGTTTTAGGATTTCCTGACATTTTCTACCAAGTATAACTATGCTTTTCATGCCTCATCTTGCTCTGAAATCCCAAATATATTTTTCAAAAAGTACAGAGCTCAGTTACCAGCATTTTCTTGCAAAGATCATTTGTTTTATCAATTAAGTAGTATATTCAAACTAGATTTTCCCTGGAAACATGTACAGAGGTTGGGCTTCTTTTGAATGCCCATCACTTGCATTCTGTCCCACCACTCTACAGTTTATTGTTACTGTAACAGAATCGCACTTGTTTCTCACCACACACACCCCCGCTGACTATGAGTAATTTTTGTGTGTGTGAGTGCCTGCAGCAGGATCTGAAAAGTAATACAAATATGTATTATTAAAATAAATTGGGTTGCCTGGGTGGCTCAGGCCGTTAAGTAGCTGCCTTTGGCTCAGGTTGGGATGGAGCCCCACATCAAGCTCCCTGGTCAGTGGAGAGCCTGCTTCTCCCTCTGCCCCTCCCGACTGCTCATGCTCACTTTCTCTCTCTCTCATGCTCCATCTCTCTCAAATAAATAAATTATTTTTAAAAATGAAGTGAATTGAGCCTGTTTTGTCCTTTTTCTAGATGTCCCTACCCTCAACAAAGCCCAAGTGTGCCTCCAAAGCAGTAAAGAAATGACCCTATAAAAGGAAGGGGCATCTGATTGTTCCTCCTTGTTCAGAGCTACTCCAAAGCCAACATTTCCACACTCTGATTCCATGCTCCTCACGGCTTCATTGCTCCCATGGCTTTTGCCATATGCTGCTTTTGCTGTTGCGACGCCTCTCTAGTTTTCTGTATGCTTTCCTTCTCTCCTTTGTCTCTGTGCCTACTATACCTCCCATATTTCTTGACTTTCTTACCAAACAGCTTGACTTTGACAGGCATCACTAGCTGAAGATCACTGGCCCCTCTTGGTGAGATTCTCCTGATCCTCATGTCCTACAAGCCTCTGCATCCTGAGTATTGGGTTTGAACCCTCTCCCCTTGTGAGTCATTTCATTCATTCTCTACTGTACAGAGGGAACTTTCACATGCAGCATGCATTATCCATTTTTTTTTTAAGATTTTATTTATTTGACAGAGAGAAACACAGCCAGAGAAGGAACACAAGCAGGGAGAGCGAGAGAGGGAGAAGCAGGCTTCCCGCTGAGCAGGGAGCCCTATGTGGGGCTGGATCCCGGGTCTCCGGGACCATGACCTCAGTCGCTTAACCAACTGAACCACCCAGGCGTCCTCCCCCTCCCTTTTTTTTTTACATTTCTAGTCTCAGCAAGTCTCTCAACCTCCACTCTGAATAAAATCCATGTGAGATTAATACCTGGGATAACAGTTGTGTTCTTAAGTTCGCTAAACACATCTCAAAAATATCCTCAATATGTTTTCATATATGTGTTATACTGGATATTGTCATATCTGATTCCCAATTTCCTGCTTTGAGGAGGAAGTTGAGCTCTAATAATAGAAGCCCTGTTGGAACATCACAGACAAAAAAAATGTTTTTCAAGCTCCAAAATTATTGGCCAAGCTTTCCTTCAAAAAACAAACTACACAAACCACAAAATGAATAAAACTGGTAGTTTTCATTTTTTACGTCTCCACCATTGTTCTTATATACGGGTAGCTATCAAGCTGTCCAGAGAAGAGCGAGCACCACAGTTCACACAGACATGCTACTCATCGGCCACAATATCATTGCCCTTATGACTTCTTCCCTAAAACTAAACAACTACTCATCCCTATCGCGTAAGATCTCATGGTACTTTGTTCTACTTTTGCTATTAAACTTCAGACATTTTATCTTATTTTATTTTTAAAGATTTTATTTATTCATTTGAGAGAGAGCTTGAGCAGGAGGAGGGGCAGAAGGAGAGAGACAAGCAGACTCCCTGCTGAACACAGAGCCCAAAGAGGGGCTCCATCCCAGGACCCTGAGATCATGACCCAAGTCAAATTTAGACGTTTAACTGACTGAGCCACCCAGGCATTCCTATTTTATTTTATTTTTTTTAAGATTTTATTTTTAAGTAATCTCTACACCCAACATGGGGCTCAAACTCACATTCTTGAGATCAAAAGTCACACATTCCTTTGGGTGCCTGGGTGGAAAATTTGGTTAAGCGTCTGACTCCTAGTTTCAGCTTAGGTTGTGATCCCAGGTCATGGGATTGAGTCCCGCATTGGCTGGCTCTGGCTCAGTGGGGAGTCTGCTTAAAGACTCTTCTTCCTCTCCCGTATCCCCTCCCCCTGCTCTTGCTTTCTCTCTCTCTCTCTCCCTCTCTCTCTCTCTCTCTCAAATAAGGAGTTCCACCAACTGAACCAGCCAGGCATCTCGCACTGTAGACATTGTAAGGTAACTTATGTATAGAGCTTACCTTCTCCCTCTGTGAGGTCTTTAAAGACACATGCTAGAGATTTACTGAATCAGAATAGGTGAATGATCTCTGAGAACAGTTTCATTTACTGTGTCAAAATATTCAGAGGGAAAGTACGTTTTCATCAAGTGCAATGATACTTGAATGACCAAACTTGTTGATTTTAATAAGTGGAACTAATTTAAAGCACATGACACTCTGCAATGGTCATAGCTCTGTGATCCTTTTCTGTATGGTTAACTAGTCTTTGGGGCTGGGATGCTATTGGAGTGAATCTTGCTGGTGTTTCCAAAGGCTCACATTTTTTTCAGGGCCTTCTCAAAGGTGAAATGATTTACAGGTTCTCTCTAGAGAGCTTGATGTCCTAAGTTAACACAGGGATTTATCCTGGACTGGATTGCAATTTGGCACACTGATGTCCACGACAAATGATGTGAATCTTCTTAATAATTATTAGATTGCATTAATGAATTTGTGGTTTGTTCCATACCTTCCATATCTGTACACTAAGAAAGTACAGAAGTATATGGCTAACCTACTACAGAGCAGTACGCTCAATGACCCAGCACATTGGAGGGGGCTAGGAGCCAAGGCATACATATAGGAAAACCCACATGATTCCATTACGTGTCTTTAATGGAGCTGTGGCAAGATCATTGTCTTCGGTTACCACACCAAGTATTCAATTCTTGACCCCTACGCTTCATATAAATTTCAAATATATTATTGCTCTATGTTTACTCAGCAAAGCTTTAAACAAAAAGCTGAATAATAATACAAGCCTTTTATTTTGCCTAGCTATAAAAATCTTATGAAAAAAAGTCACCACTTATTTCAAATGAGTTAGTGCAAGAGACCTAGGTCAAAAGTAGATTCCAACCTAAAGAGACCATTCTGTTATAATTATTAGGTACCCCAAGGTAAGGAGAGCTAGTGACACCCAAATATACTCAGGGAGGATTTCCAGCTATGAAAAGCCTGTAGCTCTGTGCAAGACAGTCTATAATCTTTTTCACATACTGTTGTTTACTGCCTGGGGGGAGAGAAGTCCCAGAGGATAAGAACTCAGAACTTGTGAGGTCTATTTGTTTTTCCTTAAGTAATTATTAAGGTAACAGCTAAAGGTCTCTTCAACAGTAAACAGATCAAAGTCTAACTGAAAGTATTTATAGGCAGTGCTTCTGAACCTTGACTACACATTAAAATCATTTAGAAAGCTTTTGCAAAGTTGGATGTCTAGGTACCATCCCAGACCAAATGAATCATAGTCTCTGGGAAGAGGACCCCAGGGTTTTGTGATCTTGATGCACAGGGATGGGTGAGAATGACTGCTCGAGGGCTAGGGATGTGTCAGTAAACTGACTCTCGGGGATGAGGCTGGATTATTCCAGGGAGCTCTGACTAGTTAGTGTTGTTGCCTTTGTTGTGGTGCGAATCCTCCCACCAAGGCCAAGTCTAACTAATGTGGAGCTAATGGGAAGAAGGGTGTGCAACAGCTCTCGGCAGCTTCTGGGTGCCCTTTCCAGTACCACGTGTAGGGGTTCTTGATGAGGAAGTTAATAGTAAAGGGGTAAGAAAGCAATATGTTATATCCCTGAACTTTTTGCACACCACAGATTCAATTCCTCAGAGAATATAAGGAAAAACTAATATCAACAATTTAGTTATCATTGATCAGTTTTTGCTTGTTCCACTCTGTTTTTAAAAACCAAAAATTATTTTAAAATATCAGTCTTGTAAATAGAATTACTATCTTTTTCCACTTTACTAATAATACTTGAAATTAGCTCATTTTTGAAATAAAAATTTACTTAGACACATCAGTCGTATAACTAGAGTAACTTCAGTCTTTGGTATATAGAAATAAACTTTGAGTTTCAAATGTCTCTCATGATCACTGTGATAAGAGTACATGTTATAGGGGACTTTTTAAACTGAAACAACTGAAATATTATCCTATCATCATCTAGAAATATAAGAAAAAGGAAAAACTCACTTGGGAAAGTCATTTTAAATATATACATTTTAAAAACACTATCTTGGGTGCCTGGGTGGCTCAGTGGGTTAAGCCTCTGCCTTCGGCTCAGGTCATGATCTCAGGGTCCTGGGATTGAGGCCTATGTCAGGCTCTCTGCTCAGCAGGGAACCTGCTTCCTCCACTCTCTCTGCCTGCCTCTGCCTACTTACGATCTCTCTCTCTGTCAAATAAATAAATAAAATCTTAAAATAAAATAAAATAAAATAAAATAAAAAATAAAAAACACTATCTTTTGAATGATAATCCTATTGAGCTTATATCTAAGCAGTTGTGTAATCACTTAACATATAGCAGAGAAGATAAATGAGAGAAAATTCAAAATCACTTTATAAAAGAGACCAAAAAATGCTGTTTCTGGATCAATAGAAGAGACCTGTTAAATAGCAACACAAAATATGATACGTTTTCTAGAAATCAAAAAAGATGGAAATAGTTTACAAACAAGATTCACACCTTTTTTTAGAGGGGTAGGGGCAGAGAAAAGGGGAGAGAGAATCTTAAGCAGGTTCCCTGCCCAGCACAAGCCAGTGGGGCTCAATCTCACAACCCTGAGATCATGACCTGAGTTGAAATCAAGAGTCAAAGGCTTAAACAACTTGGCCACAAAGGTGCCCCTATAGTTGTAAAACATTATCCTAAGAATTTATAACCCTATCAAATTTCCATTTGAGTCACTGTATAATCACTTAAAAGACAAAAATCTAATTTACTGTAGTAGAGTGAAAAAAAAAGTAATCTGCTGTAGTCTTGGGTCTTCAGAAGTAGCGTTATGGAAAGCAGGTTCATTTCAGAAGGTGATTCACATTGTTTTTAGGCTATATGGACAAGAGACTGAGTCTAACCTTGTTGCCAGCAGAGGATGTGCTGGGTCAGAAGTCCCAAGGAGGAGTGTGGAAGGGATTCCTGAGGACCTTCAGCCTCACTTTCCAGATTAAGGGGAAAAAAGGGGGACCTACTTCTCAGGAATTTCCCTCTGTCCCCTCTGCAACATCCCACCCTTGACAGGAGGATAAGAGAGAAATTGTGTCAGAGTCTCCAATTTACGTTGGATATTGAAAAACAACAAAAAATATCTTGAGTTTCTGTCAGTGTGAGGAGCACCAGGACAAGCTCTGTCTTGCTCCTGTAGGGGAATCTGTGTTGATGGAATTGGCCTGATGGAGGGATCCTTTTTCTGGGATTCTGACTCCATGAGAGTGGCATCTGGTCCATATAGGACATGGGACCCTGGATCTCCATGAAATCACAAATGGTTCTTCTTCCTAAGGAATCTGGTCATCCAGGGGATTCCCTGTTGATCTCAGGCCTCTCCAAATATCTCATTTGGAATGTAAGGAACATAAGGAACATAAAATTTCTCAATGCATGTATATTCTCCACTTAAAATATCAAGGTTCAACCTCAGCCAACAGAGCTCTCAACAACCGTTAGTATGAGCCTTTCTTTCATGGGGAAATAAACTAGCTTTAATAAATCAGAAGTTCTTTTGAGTTTTTCTGGAAGAACTTTTGTTTCTATTTTATAAGTGTGCCACTCTTCATACTCATTGATGATGTTCACATCTACTTTTAAAAGGTTCTCCTCTCTTCACAGGGTAAATTCTTTCCACATTGGCTATTTGGTGAAAATTTATTTCTTTTTCTTGATACAACTCAGAAAGGAATTTCTGCCAGAGCTTTGACCTCTCCCTTTCTGTGTTGTTGTGTTTTTTTTTCTAAATGCAAAGACACTCATTTAGAGACTTCTAATATGATCTTTCAATGCATCAATTATCCTCTTCAGTTTATTTAGTGAATATTTGTTTTTTTTTCTTTTGAGAGATTTTAAATAAGTATTTAATTCAGCTGTTTCAGCCCATTTCTTCAAAATCCTTTCATTTATCTTCTAAGAGGTAATCATTTTGTAATGCAGTCACTGTATCCAGGCTCAATTTCCCACCGTCTCTGCTGTCTTCTCCAAGAAGGGTAGCCCCATGTCCCATCTTCAGTACATGCTCACAGAGGCTTGCTTCAACATCCTCTACAATTTAGCGCCTGTCCCATGTGCACGTGAGCATTTTCTGACTTTTTCTTTCTGTTAGATTCATTTGGTCACTCTTCTGTTCTTTAGTTCTTTTGTTAGTACAGTTTTATGCTTTCCCAAAAATCAGAGTTCTCATTCAAAGCATCTTTTAGTGTTTCTGAAGTTGATTTTCCCCCTTGTCATGTATTTTGAAGGCTGTTTTGGTTGTAGCTTCTGTGTTTTGATGCATCTTCTAAAGAATAAATCTTTCTTATAATGTCAATCATCAGCTTGACTTGTTTTCAATAGTTTTTTCTTCTTTTCTTATCTCAGAATCTTTATTTTAAGCCCCCAAAAAAGAGATGGAAATTTTCAGCTCTTTATTAGTAACCTCCAGTTTTTATATTTTTGATTATTTTTCCTCAAATGTGACATCCATCAAAGTTGATTCAAAGCCTCTAAATTCTTTTTTTTTTCCTTTTCCTGAATTGTATCTTTTATTTTGTTGTAAAGGATATTACTGGGACAATTAATAAAATTTCATGGGCTCTCTGGATTAGGTAGTATTATCAATGTTAATTTCCTGATTTTGATGGTGATATCAGGATTTGTAGCAGAATGTCCTACATATACCCCCTAAAATATTTGGGGGTGTGGGGTCCCAGGTTGGCAACTTACTCCTAAATAGTTCAAGGTCAAATGTTATCTGCATCGTACTTGCAACTTTTCTGTAGTTTTAATTTTTTTTTAATTAATAAACTTTATTTTTTAGATCAGTTTTAGGTTCACAGCAAAATCAAACAGAAAGTACAGAAAGCTCCCATATACCCCATGTTCTCACACATACACAACTGCCTCATTATTAACATGAGACACCAAAGTGGTATATTTATTACAAGTAATGAACCTCCGTGGACATATCACCCAGAGTCTAGAGTCCATAGTTCACTCAGGGTTCACTCTTGATGTTGTGCATTCTATGGGCTTTGACAAAGTATAACAACATGTATCCACCATTGTAATATAGTTTCATAGCTCTAAAAATCCTCTGTGCTCCACTTAGCCGTCCCTTCCCCCAGCCCCTAGCAACCACTGATCTCTTCATTGTATCCATAGTTTTGCCTTTTCCAGAATACCCTGTGGCTAAAATCATACCGCACCTTGCCTTTTCTATTCTTACTGAACCAGGATAAGCTTGTCAGACTTGTTATCTTTCTACAGCAGGGCACAAACTCCAGTGGCCAATTCTTTTTCTCTGTCTAAAGTAAGCTTTTATTAATTAAAAATAGGACTTTGAATATAAATACATCATTTCCACCACAGTCCATGAAGATCTGGGGTGATCTGCAGTCTCCTGTCTGTGCTGCCAACACTTGGTGCAGTGTCTCCAGGCCAGTGTGACATGAAGAATCATGGCTATTACTTTGACCCCTTCAAGATGCCAGGACCCCGAGGCACCTGGGTGGCTCAGTCAGATAAGAGTCTGCCTTCAGCTCAGGTCATGATCCCGTCCTGCATCAGGCTTCCTGCTTGATGGGGAGCCTGCTTCTTCCTCTCCTCCCTGCTTGTGTTCTCTGCATCTCTTGCTATCCCTGTCACTATGTCTAGCTCTCAAATAAATAAATAAAATCTTAAAAAAAAAAAAAAAAAGATGTCGGGACCCTGCTGGTTACCTCAGACTGCAGGGAACACTGGTGAACATCCAGCCCAGAACCCAATAGTTGCTGGCAACAAGCGCAAACCTCAGTGGAGGTGGGAGACTGGAGACTGTAAGACATTGGTCAATAGGGGCCCCTGGGTGGCTCAGTTGGTTAAGGGACTGCTTTGGGCTCAGGTCATGATCCCGGAGACCCCGGATCGAGCCCCACATCAGGCTCCCTGCTCGGCGGGAAGCCTGCTTCTCCCTCTCTTAGTCCCTCTGCTTGTGTTTCCTCTCTATCTGTGTTTCTCTCTGTCAAATAAATAAAAAATCTTTAAAAAAAAAATACACTGGTCAATGATGCTCCCTTTCTTGAATAATAAACATTTTAATCTCAGACCCCAGAGGCTTGTCCTGCCCACAAAGGTCACAGAAATCTCCCTATTCTCAGCTCCCCTCCTTGGTTTGTATCAGGCCTTTGCATGTGTGTGGCAGTGGGTGTGGGCGGGCGAGAGATGGGATGCTATAGGGGTTATAGAAGGCCCCATAAAGGGTTTCAACTTACTTTGCTAATTTTACCTTTAGAAACTAAGAAGCAAGCGCTCTCCACATTTCAAGACTGTGCAGTCCACCTATGAGCAAGGAGAGCATGATATTCAAGCTCTTCCTGCACATAGTGGTGAAATATTGGATAACACAGAAGCCCTTCAGGGTGCTGTTATTCAAAATGAAAATCTTAGGGGATACGGGGTGCTGGATGGAGCTTTCCTCACTATGGCAGGAGGACTGGGCCACGTGAGCATCTCTTCAATATAGAGCCTGGTCCTTCAGTTATAAGGGGTGGGGGTGGGGGGAGATCCAGGCCTTGTCCAGCTGAATCTTGTTGACAATTAAACTGTGAGTCAGTTGGGAATTGGCTGATTTTTAGAGAGGGGCGATGAGTAGGTCTGCTGACCTCAGCTGGCTTTACTCACATGTCTCAAGATTACCTAGGGGTCAAGTGATCTGGGCAGTGGTACTAATCTTGCCTAGATTTGCTCATGTGCTTTGGGGTCAGCTGATGTAGGCTGAGCTGGGCTAGACTAGCTCAAAGTATCTCAGGGTCAGCTGGAAATCAGCTGATGAAGATTGGACCCAGCTGTGCACTGGGCTCTCCCTACCCATCTTTCATCTTCCTCCCAGGACAGCAGAAAAGCCCAGTCAGGTCATCCCAATGGCAGAGGCACAAGAGAGCCTTTGCATTTTAAAAAGTTTGCCTTGGCTGTTAAATGTCCACACTACCTTGATGGCCTTCTCTTTCCTTCCTATGAAGTCCTTATCCTCAGGGAGATTAAAAGCTGTTTGGAATGGGATATAGTGTAAGAGCAGATATGGATGCTTATTTCTTCTGTTTCTCTAGTTCATTCATCAGCTTCAACCATACCATCTTTGCCAGGACTCACACCTGCAAAATACATACCCTGAATTCTCCCTCTTCCCCTCCATTCTAAAATAGTCCTAAGCCTAATGAGCAGAATCTATCTCACATGTCTACACCCTAACAAGAAGGAAAGCTGAGGAAGGGAAATAGTTCTACATGGGGAAGGCAGGATTTCCACTGTGAAGAACTATGATTTGGGGGAGAGAATGTTCAGAAAATTTTGGACACCCATGAATGATGGATGCTCATTACAGTTGCCATACTTGTATCATGTGACCTGGCTATTAAGGACATAATTCTTCATCTATTACTAAGCATAATGTTTATTGGTACCCTTTGAAGTAGTTTATAGAAAAACCCTTTCTAATAGTGACAGAAATAACAAACTGGCCCAATTTAATCCTCTCAAGAGAATCTGAGAGTCAGACATGCAGAGAGGTCAGCAGCAGAGAAAGTGGGGTTCCAAGCACAGAAAGTGACAAGAGCAGAGAACCAAGAGCCACAACCACCTGATTCAGAGACAATTCTTGCAAAACCTATTGGGTTGTCACTAGAATTTGCCACAGTATTAGATCCAACATTGCAGTTTTATATGGAACCTGAAACAAAACTCACATCATAAGAAAGGACCTGAGCACATCTCTGCACCTGCAGTGTGAAAACATGCAGCACCCCCCAAAAGTATAGCAAATTCTGTGTCTAGTGGTTGCCCACCAGATTTGAGCTCCTAAAGGAACACCATGTTTGGGTAATTTGTATATCATCCCAAAGCACTTTCAGAAAGCACTCAGGAGATGTTTATTGGAAATGGAAATGAGAGTATAAGCAGTAAGTGCAATGGGATTCATAAGAAAGAACAGTTGTAACTCCAGTGTGCTAGGTATTCTGGGTTTGTCCCCTCACCACAGACCTATTTATTATTCTCCTTCCTGTTTTCGGTACCTTAGAACAATGACCTTCAGGAGTTGTATGCCCTTGATTCCCTTATCCTATGGCTTTCCACTGGGAATAGTCCCTTTTTAAACTCTTCAGTTACACCCACTGAGTGTGCCTGTTATTTCCAGCCAGCACTTTGACACATTATACTCATATTCTAGAAAGGAGAAGATGGTACTGTACTTGTCTCCACGCAGTCTTACCACCTGGAGACAGGTCAAGTTCACACAGTCTGAAAGAATATATGAAATATTTACTTCTAGCATTGGAGATATGGAGTGACTCCCCTGTTCTCATTTTCTTATTTTAAGATTGTATTTATTTATTTATTTGACAGAGAGAGAAAGAGAGAGAGAGATCACAAGCTGGGGGGAAGGGCAGAGGGAAAGAAAGAATCTCAAGCAGACTACCCGCTGAGCACAGAGCACAGAACCCTACGCGGAAATCCATCTCATCACCCTGAGATGATGACCTGAGTCAAAATCAAGAGCTGGATGCTCAACTGACTGAACCACCCAGGTGTCCCTCCTGTCTTCTTCTATCAGTTTCTACTCCTCAAATTCTTTCACTGGGGCCAGATCTCCTAACCTCTCCCTCCCACCTCCTTATCAGAGAAGCCTCTCTTCCCCTGTAGCTACAGAGCTTTATTTTATTTTAATCTCCCTTTTTCCTGGCTCCAGGAGCCCATTGCTACTTGTGCCAATTGTCAGTCTTTTGACATAGTCAGATTTCTTGCCAGATGAGGTTGGGGGTTCACCTTGGAGGCTCGAGATGGAAAGAAAAAAAGAGGCCTTCTTTAGTGGCCTGCCTTCAGGTTGTGGTATCTGTAAATTTAGATAGTGCGGGGGTAAAGGTCAAACATCTCGCAGGTGTTTCCCACACTTGCTGAACGGTTTGCTAAAGGCTGGATGTCCTCTGTTCAGCTGGCCAGAGATGTATCTGACTTGGGAAAGAAAGCAAGTGGAAAGGAGGCCTCCATCCACCACCTTAGAAAACTACTTCTTTGAGGAAGCAGAACTTGAGTTTAGCTTTAAGGGAGAAATGAAATTAAACTATGGATAAGAAGGACAAGGCATTTTAGGAAGTGAAGGATGTGAGCAAAAAAAAAAAAGAATGATAAGTTAAATATGGTAAAATGTTAGTAACTGATTAAAAAATCTAGGTAAAACGTAAACTAAAATCCTTTGTATTGTTCTTGCAATACAACCTTTTCTGTAAGGTTGGAATATTTTTTATTTTATTTTTTTTTAATTTTTTAAAGATTTTATTTATTTATTTGACAGAGAGAAACACAGCTAGAGAGGGAACACAAGCAGGGGGAGTGAGAGAGGGAGAAGCAGGCCTCCCGCCGAGCAGGGAGCCCGATGTGGGGCTCGATCCCAGGTCTCTGGATGACTTGAGCCAAAGGCAGTCGCTTAACCAACTGAGCCACCCAGGTGCCACCTGGAATATTTTTTAAAGGAGTATTTTGGGGCACCTCGGTGGCTCAGTCAGGTTAAGTATCTGCCTTCGGCTCAGGTCATGATCCCAGGGTTCTGGGATAGAGTCCCACGTCAGGCTCCCTGCTCAGCAGGAAACCTGCTTCTCCCTCCTTCTGCCTACTCTCTGGCTTATGCTCACTCTCTCTGTCAAATAAATAAATAAAATCTTTAATAATAAATAAATAAAGGTGTATTTTGAAAAAGCATAATGTATAATATAAAAATAATCAAATTTCAGTTCATTGAAGATTATATTTAACATCTAAAAAGTGACAACATAGGGTTTGGATCTTCTCAAATCCCCATATATAAACAAAAAAAAAATTGGAAAGTAAAGTAAAAAAAAACCATGGATAACATTTACAGCAAAACAAGATAATAAGGTGTCTCCACAAACCACAAAATATAAGCAGGTGGAGGAAAATCACTAACAACCATAAGGCCATAATACTAGAGTTTATGAAAGAAAGAGAGAGAATCAATGGGATATTTGATGGACCTGAGAACAGAAGAATCCCAAGGAGAAATGGATATTTACTAGAAAGCACAATGGGTCAATCTGAGAATAACAACTGTAACTTGGCAAGGTTCAGCCCGTTCCGATAACAGACAAGCACATAGAGGCCCTGGTAAGACCCATAGGGGTATGAACAGTCTCAACCTTTTGAATTCTCCATACTGATCAGCCATGGCTCCCTTCCAGGACATAGGTCTGAGGAGAAACCACTGGCCATGTAATAAAAACTGATCAAGGCAGGGACAACATAGAAGTAAGAAGAAGATCCATATCAAAAGTGGTTGGGGTGGGGAGTAGTTGAGGGAAATGGTCAGAAGATCTCAGAAAGAGGGGCGCCTAGGTGGCTCAGTTAAGCAGCTGCCTTCTGCTCAGGTCATGATCTCGGGGTCCTGAGACTGAGCCCCAACTTGGGCTTTCTGTTCAGCAGAGAATATGCTTCTCCCTTTCCCTCTGTGCTCTCACTCTCCACTCTTGCATTATTTCAAGTAAACAAATAAAATCTTTAAAAACATCTCCAAAAAATTAAAAATTAGAAAAAAAAATCTCAGAAAGCCAGCAGTCCTATTTTTTAAACATTACACAAAAACATGAAGTAGCATCACAGTCAAGTTTTAAGAAACTATCTGAACCAAGCCTCCTGCAGAAAGTTCAGGAAAACTAATTTTACTTAAGAGCAAGCAACAGAGAAGTGTCAAATCTCAAGGTCAAATCTCAAAAGTTACTACTCACCCTCCCAAAAAATAAATAAAATAAGGAATGGAATAACATCCCTACAAAGAGACGAAAACACACCAGAAAGATATACTCAAGAAACATAAAAATTGTAGTATTTAAAAATGAATCTTAATAAATTGAAGACATGAGAAAACCACATAAATCAGAATTAGAAAAATTCATAGATTAGGTAATAATTCTCAAAAGAATTTGAAAATAAAAACTCATTTTAGAAATGCTAAATTAGAAGAAATAAGAGCAAAGCACACACGCACACACACATGCACTGACAAATAATGCCTTATAAGAAATAAAAGATGAGGGGCGCCTGGGTGGCTCGGTTGGGTGACTGCCTTCGGCTCGGGTCATGATCCCGGAGACCTGGGATCAAGTCTCGCCTTGGGCTCCCTGCTCAGCGGGAAGCCTGCTTCTCCCTCTCTTACTCCCCCTGCTTGTGTTCCCTCTCTGGCTGTGTTTCTCTCTGTCAAATAAATTTTAAAAAATCTTTTAAAAAAAAGAAATAAAAGATGAAAAAGACAATTTTAAAACTAAAAAAAGTAATATTTTTTAAATTAGAAAAAGAGACTAAAAGGGGATTAAAAAATCGTCAATAAGGAAGATTGTCAAAGAAGATCAACATGCAGACAAAAGGAGTCCAAAGGGGAGGAAAAAATATTGTAATTCAGGGCAAGTTTTCCGAAATAAAAAAAGACTTGAAATTAATATCAAAATAGCACTTTACATACCTGAGAATATTGGTCAGAACAACCAAGACAAAAATATATTCTACTAAAATAACTCGACCTTTTTTTTTTTTAAGATTTTATTTATTTATTTGAGAGAGAGTGAGGGAGAGTATGAGAGGGGAGAAGGTCAGAGGAAGAAGAGCCAGGAGCCTGATGTGGGACTCCATCCACAGAACTCTGGGATCATGAGCTGAGCCGAAGGCAGTGGCTCAACCAACTGAGCCACCCAGGCATCCCAAATTACTTGACTTTAAAGAAAATAAAATTTTTGGTATTGAGGCAAAAAGAGCATGTGACTCATGAAGGAGAAATAACTAGGTCGTCAGACTTTTCAACAGCAGTCATTAAGCCAGAAGAAAATTGAGTAGGGGCTGTTTTGCCAGATTCAAAAAAATAAATTATTAGCCAAACATTTTATATCCTGAAAAACTGACCTATGAGTATAAAAAGTATATATTATTTTTGGTAAATCTCAAAAAATATTGTTCCTATGTGCTTTTCCTAAGAAATTGAATAGAGAGTGAGTTTCAGCCAACTGAAATGGCTACAGAGATATTAATATAAGGACAAGAGGGGATTATGAAATATATAGTTGTATGCAGAACTAAGACAACAGTTAAAAAGGGGGGAGATTAGAGTGTACAATGGCCGTATGATCTCACAATGTAGATCATACATGGCATGATACAAATATGCCACAACCATTTTTAAAATGGGGGAGAAGGGGCGCCTGGGTGGCTCAGTCATTAAGCTCCTGCCCTTAGCTCAGGTCATGATCCCAGGGTCCTGGGATTGAGCCCTGCATTGGGCTCCCTGCTAGGCAGGAAGCCTGCTTCTCCCTCTCTCACTCCCCCTGCTTGTGTTCCCTCTCTAGCTGTGCTTCTCTCTGTCAAATAAATAAATAAAATCTTTTAAAAAATAAAAATAAAATAAAATGGGGGAGATGGAGATAGCATATATAAATTTTAATTTTTTTAGTAATTGGCAGCGATATTAATAATATTAACCATAGGTAGTAATATTAGTACTGTAATTCTGGGACTGTTACTGGTGTCATGTGGAAAGAAGTAAATGAAAAATAGGGAATATTCTAACTCTCTCTTTCCCTGTTACCTTGAGAAACAGAGTTGTTGGTGTGAAAGGAGATAAAGATACAACACAAAAGAGTTTAAGTAAAAACCTTGCAGTTCTGAATTTAAAACAAAAATATTAGAATGAACTTATCAGGTAATATATATATCTACTTCCACTAAGGAGGCTTAGAAACAGCAATTACATTGTGATCTTGAAATATCTGCCAGCGAAAGAGATTGGGGGTCCTTGGAGAAATAGCTGATTCCAGGAATTGAGGTCTGGGAGGATAATGGAATATTTTGACATATCAGCTATCAAGAAAGCTACAAAAAACTATTAGGATCACATCCAAGGAGGCAATTTGAAGAGTACCCATAGCCAAAGATGGACAGTTGGAGCGTCAATAAAGATAAGAATTGAAATGGATTGAAATCCCCCAAATATGTTTAAGTCGTTGAGTTCATTGTAACAATTAAAAAATCTAAATTTGTGAAAGATGACAGGGAATCAATTTGTTGCATCAAAAACTGGGGAGGGGTGCCTAGGTGGCACAGTTGGTTGAGGGTCAGAATCTGGGTTTCGGCTCAGGTCATGATCTCATGGTTGCGACATTGAGCCACGCCTCGGGCTCTATGCTCAGTGTGGAGGCTGCTTGGGATTCTCTCTCTCCCTCTGCCCCTCGCCCCAAGCACGCTCTCTGTCTTAAATAAATACATCTTTTTAAAAACCTGGGGAGATAAAAGTGAAAAACTCAGACATCATTCCTGACTTCTCTGTAATAAACTGTTTCATCGGATAACAAAAAAGATGAAGGGATGCATCTCTTAATACATTGTTCAAAGTAATACATGAAAGCAAAATGGTAGAAACAATATCATCCTTTTGCAAGCTTCAATTAATAAAACTAAATAGTGAGTATCAATGGCTGCTAGCACAAAAAAGAAAAAAAAAAGAAGTGAAAAGCAGACTTCTGAAAAAAAACACAAAGGAATCGAATCTAAACCTGATGAAACTCTGGCTCCATCTGCCAATTTCCAAGAAACACAAAAGACACAGGGACCACGTTCAACTATATCATGAGGGTGCACTCAGCAAAACCCAGACTGCAAGAAATTCTATCCACTGAGTTCTACAGCAGATAAAGTGTAAGGAAAAGGGCAGAGGAGAACCTGGAGATTAAAGGAAAATGTAAAAAAGTAACAAGGTGTTTTTTTTCAACAAGCAAGACTACATTGTAGTGTAAGGAAATGCAAGAGAATGATTGCTATGAGTCAGGATCAGCGTTATTTTGGAGGAAGAGGGTGGCTGCGAATTGTCTGGGGCTTTTGGGGGGGGCTTCTGAGACAATTGGAAAAATTCTGTTTCTTGATGTGGATAGTGGCTACGAGGGTATTCACCATACAATTATTCACTAAGCTCTACATTAGTTTAGTTTTCTGTTTCTGTTTCTATTTATTTTGTAGTGAAAAGTATTAAAAAGTTTAGTGTAGTTTACAGAGATCAACCTGGAAATGGTTAAGAAGTACATGCAATAGACAGACCCTTATTATAACAGAGTTGATTATTATTATGTGCAGGTCCATTTGTGTCTTCCAAAATGTAACCATATAAAATAACTACAACTGACACAGAAACATAGAACATATATAAAAACAAAATAACACAAAGGGTTCTTACAGTTTGGGATTTTTAAGACTGGCTTCTTTGGAATATTAATTCCACAAGAGGTTAATAGGTGCTATCCCAAAAAAGGAAGGAAGAAAGGAAGGAAGGAGGGAAGGAGGGAAGGAAGGAAGGAAGGAAGGAGGGAAGGAAGGAAGGAAGGAAGGAAGGAAGGAAGGAAGGAAGGAAGGAAGGAAAACAAAGGAAGAGAAGTTTAAATGGCCAAGTCAGGAAAACAGTGTTATGCAGAAGTTTTTATTGTCTAATATCGTTGGGCCTTTAATAAGTGTGTGTAATTTCAAGCATTAAGAAGAGGCTATTTGCATTTTTTCCCAAACTGATTTGACCATTGTGTTTTTTCTTTTCTAAAAATGCTAATATAGCAACTTTATTAAGTAGAGTTATGCCTATCTCTAACAGCAGCGAATAAGGGATGCTATTGTTTTACAATGCCCTCTGCTCAATGAGATCCGGAACTTAGTTCTATTTATAACTCAGTGCCTGATACACAATAGACACTCAAGTACCTAAAACAGTGCCTGATATACGGTAGACACTCAAGAACTACTTGATGAATGGATGAATAATTTCTCAATGTGGAAAGCGTATAAGGCTGAAGATCTTACCATAGAAAATCAAAGTCAAATTTATTTGTAGATTTTGCAGAAAATCAAACAGTAATGGCCTGATTAATAAAGAGCATCCACTGTTATTTCGGTGGTTTAACATGTATCTTTCACATTATTGCATTTCCACCAATAGATCTGCAGGGACAATTATTTAAAGAAAGCTCTAATACCCAAGTGCTTAGTTCTACTACTTTTACAAATACCATAAATTAACTGCATTTAGAATTCACCTAAACTTTCATCTTATTGTCCAAACACTTGGCACCTGTAAGGTCTGGGGAGGCAGTAAACATCATGGTTAATTAAGATCACAGGCTTTGACGTTAGGCAGTAACACCCCATTCTACTTACTTCCTTCTATTCTTTCAAGAGGAAATTTTAATACCATAACATTCTATGACATCATGCTAGAAAAGGAACCACAGATCATCAGTTGAATTAACACACGAACCGGAGACTCTGCCACAGTGATTGTGTTTCCACAATATACCACTCTCCTATTTATTTCAGTTTGGCATTTTGACAAAAAAAAAATGATCTAATCAGCACAGCCTTGAACTAAAATTAGAGAAGTATTTCTCATTTCCAGTGCTACTCTGATAAGTTCTACTACCACGGTTACTTGGTAACCGTAAGGTAAGGTTACTTACCTTAATTGCATTTATTTCATTTATAGTAATGACAAAATTCTGGTCTTCGGGGAAGCAGAGGATAAAAAATGTTTTACCTCAGTATATTAAAGAAGAAACAGGGTGTGGTGGCAAATGTGGCAGGCTGAAGAAAACTTGGATTCTAGTTCCAATATATCACTAGATGACTGGGTAGTCTCGTACACATTTCTTAATCTCTGGGGGGTTAGAATCTAGCTGCTAAATGATTTCTAGGGTTCTTTCCAACTTTTAAAATAAGTCTAAGATTCTAATCATTATTAGGAATTGCTATTGTGCATGCCTAAAACTTCAGTAAATTATTCCTTCTAGTTCCTCATGCTGGAGCCATCAGGGGGTCCAAAAACTACCATCCCTCTCTCTTGCCCTAATTCTGAATCAACTGAGAATATAGAGTTTAAGACATTAGGGACTGGCAGGGGGCAAAGTATCACCTTTAAATATTTTTATTTTTACTTTTAATTTTTTATTTTATTTTTTAAAGATGTATTTTTTTATTTTAGAGAGAGTGAGTGCCAGAGGCGGTGGGAGGAGCAAAAGGAGAGAATCTTTAAGCAGATTCCCTGCTGATTACAGAGCCCGTTGTGGGCCCTGATTCCACTCCCATGAGATCATGACCTGAACTGAAACCAAGAGTCAGAAACCCAGCAGACAGAGTAACCCAGGCACCATATATTTTTTTTTTATGTAAACTCTACACCCAACGTGGGACTTGAACTCACGAATGAGATCAAGAGTCATAAGGTCTACCGACTGAGCCAGCAAAGTATCACCTTTATTATTAATAGAGACTACAGTGTATCATATGGCATATACCTGTGAGCAGGTGGACGTCTTAAAACTGAACCCCATTGAGGAGATAGTCTCACCTGTCTAGGCCCAGATACTGGGTTATCCCAGAACCCCTCCACCTTCCCTTTGGGAAAGCATGAGTTCCAGAGAAAGTTTTTTGGTAGATTCTTCTATTAGGCTGAGGAAGTTCCCTTCTATTCCTCTTTTATTGACTGTTTTTAGGATAAATTGGTGAATTCTATCAAATGCTTTCCCAGCATCTATTGAAACCGCTATGTGGTTTTGCCCTTTATTAATAATAAGTGCATTTCAGGTATCAAATTGACCTTGTATTTCTGGGAGAAAGCTCTCTTGGTCATGGTATATAATCCTTTTTATATGTTGCCAGATTCAGTATATTAGTATTTTATTAAGGATTTTTACATCTCTACTCATTAAAGATACTGTTTTCTAATTTTGTTCTCTTGTGATGTCTTTGATTTTGGCATGCTAACACTGGCCTTATAAAATAACTGACAAAGTGTTCCCTCCTCTTCCATATTTTAGAAGAGTTTGTGCAGAATCAGTATTAATTTTTTCTTTAAGTGTTTGATAGAATTCACCAGTGAAGCCAGTGTGGCCTGGACTATGCCCTAAACCCTCTTATAAAAGCCTTGCAATTGATTTAAGTCAGGGCTAACAAGGATGATCTCCTTTTTGATTAATTTAGGGTCAACTAATTAGTGATTTTAATTACAATGGCACAATCTCTTTACAGTAACACTTAAAGTATATTAGATTGAATAACTGGGAGAAGATATGTGTATGCTACATAACAGCTGCTGCTTCCCTTCCCTCCTCCAATTCTTGCAAGAGACAATCTCTTGTCATTCAGTCTAACAGGACACATACTAGAACAGAAATTCTGGGGACGAAATTCAGCCTGGTCAAGTTGCTATATCACAAAACCATCCATTTCTAAAATCATAACTTCATCAGAATTATCAAGAACGTATTCCAAATACAGATTTTTCTTGGACTACATTGAAATCTCCTGAACTAAAGTCTCCAGAACTGTTTTTTAAAGTTTATAGAGTGTGTCTGATGCAGCCAAGGCATGGACTAATACTTGAGAGCCGTTGACTAATGATGAGCAGAGTAACACAAGTAATGACGAATACATACTTAATCCATACTATGTGCCATGCACCAAGCTGAGCACTTTATATCAATTATCTCATTTAATCTTCACAAATTCCCTTCAGTATAGGTACTATTATCATTCACATTTTATATATGAGTGAATTGACATTTACATCAGTCAAATTAGGGCTCAAGGTCACACAGTTGAACTTGAGCTCTCAAACCAGGTGAACAACTTTTCAGTCACTAGTTCTCACCATCAATTATATAAAGGACTGAGGAACATGTGAAATGACACCATGGGAATTTGATTTAAAAATCCAGAATGTGGGAAATTCTGTAAGACAAATGACTTGGTTTTTTCAACAATTTAATTATGAAGAATAAAACAGAGAGGGAAAAGAGACTTATAGATTGGTATTTGTCCCATAATACTGTGTGCGTGGTGGAAATGTTCTATATCTGTACTTCCATATGGCTATTTGCAACTGAGGAACTGAATTTTTAATTTTACTCACTTTTAATTAATATGTGCTTAAATTGAGTCACATGTGGCTAGCGGCTACCATATCAAACAGGGCAATTATAGATTAGACTAAAAAGATCAGCCAATGTTAGATGGAGACTTATATAGATCTTGAGTCAAACAAAATAATTGTAAAAAAAATGAGATAATTGGAGAAATGGACACTGGATATTTGTTAATTTTTAAATAAAACAATGACTTTATAGTCATGTTTAAAAAATAATTTAAACATTTTTAGGGTTCTTGGCTGGCTCAGTTAGAAGAGCATGTGAGTCATGACCTCAGGGTTGAGATTTCAAGGCCCATGCTGGGTGCATAAATTACATGAATGATTAAATAAATAAAAACTTTAAAAAATAACTTACCCTTTAGAGACATGTATTTAAATATTTAAGGATGGAAATGACATAATATCCAGAATTTTTTTCTCACTAGTCCTTTCAGGGATGGGGGAGCACCAGGTGGAGTACAGATGAACATCACTGACGATGGGCGGATAATTGTTGAAGTCGAGTCACAGGTAATGAGGGTACAACCTTTCTCTCAGTCTTTGAATACATTTGAAATTTTCAATAATTAAAAGTTTTTAAAAGATATTTTTGTGGTGCTTCCCCATGTATTATCTCATCTAATCATCATAACTGTCACGTGAGGTAACTGGAATGCCATTATTTACAGATGAAGAATCTGAGGCTCAGAGAGATTGGGTAATATGCCAGAAGTTACACAGCTAGTTAGAAGCCTCGACTCAAATCTAAGCAATACACCTTCAATTCCCATGCTATTCTTTCACCCCATACCCTGTATGACAAGCTGTATAATTGTCAGGGGTTGTTTAATGGACAGAGAAGCAAGAAGGATCAGAGAAACAGATTAAAAACATTTTGCTCTCATTCATAATGATAAATCTATAGCATGTGTTTCTCTAATTAGGAAGAGATTAATACCAAGCACCAGCTGCTAGGAGCTCCGAGTGAGTGCAGAGAGATGCATACTACTGAACAGGATTGATTTGTATGTTCTAGATGTAAAAGTGAGGCTCTGTTAGCTTTTTTCCATATACCACTGAAAATGATAATACAAGCAGCTTAAGGCATTAAATGTATTGACTGAAATTGCTCTTCTCAGGATGCAAAGGTTATATTACGCTCCTTTTCCTTCAAAATATAGTGAATATGCACCAAAAAAAAAAATGCTGAAGTAGTATCCAAAACAGGGACAAGTAATTAATTCAGTTTGTATCTTAATAAATATATTGTCATATTAAATGATTTTTTCTTTTTTTTAATTTCTTTTTTTTTAATTTGAGAGAGAGAGAACAAATGAGAGAGAGACAAGCCAGGGGGAGAGGCAGAGGGAGAAGCAGATTCCCCGACGAGCAGGGAGCCCAAAGCGGGTCTCCATCCCAGGACCCTGGAATCATGATCCAAGCCAAAGGCAGACGCTCAACTGACTGAGCCACTCTGTTGCCCTGATTTTTGTCTTTGATCCCTAGTGACTTCCTAAAAGACCTTGTGCCTATTTGATATAATAGGATAGTAAACCTAGGTTTCATACATAGAAGATTTCGCAGCAGGCACACAGCTCAGCCAACGCTTCTAGCCAACATTTCATCACTTGACAGTTACAATGCAGTGAAGTATCTTTCTTAAGCTAATAAATTCACCTGGCATCTAGTAGGAACTACAAACAAGAGACATTGCTCTACCAGTTGTTAATCTTTGAATCCAAATCTTTGCTTTAGGTGTCACTACTTATAAAGTAGTATTCTAGGGGCGCCTGGGTGGCTCAGTTGGTTAAGCAACTGCCTTCGGCTCAGGTCATGATCCTGGAGACCCGGGATCGAGCCCCACATCAGGCTCCCTGCTCAGTGGGAAGCCTGCTTCTTCCTCTCTCAGTCCCTCTGCTTGTGTTCCCTCTCTAGCTGTGTTTCTCTCTCAAATAAATAAATAAGATTTAAAAAAAAAAAAAAAGAGAGAGTCAGAAGCTTAACTGACTAAGCCACCCAGGCACCCCTTTCTGGTGTTTTTTAAGTCATAGAACATTCAGAATGAAATTCACTCTTTTTTTTTTTTAAGATTTTATGTATTTATTTGACAGAGAGAGATCACAAGTAGGCAGAGAGACAGTCAGAGAGAGAGGAGAAAGCAGGCTCCCTGCTGAGCAGAAAGCCCAATGCGGACCTCAATCCCAGAACCCTGAGATCATGACCTGTGCTGAAGGCAGAGGCTTTAACCCACTGAGCCACCAAGGCACCCTGAAATTTACTCTTTTAACGAATTTTTAAGTGTACAATATAGTGTTGTTAATGGTAGGCATAGTGTTATGCAGCAGATGTCTAGAACTTAACATCTTATGTAATGGAAACTCAATGCCCATTAAATAGCACCTCCCCATTTCCTTCCTCCAGCCCCTGGTGGCTACCATTCTTCTACAAGTTTGACTATTTTAGGTTCCTCCTGAAAGTGGACTCACACAGTGTTTCTCCTTCTGTGACTGGCTTACTTCACTTAGAATAATGTCCTCCAGGTTCATCCATGCTGTCACTCTTAATTTTCATATTCATTTTCTGACTTCTCCATGATTGTCTATTAACTGAGCTCCAATGCCCATGCCACATGTTCCCACCCCTGTATTTTTCTATTCATGTGCCTTCATGCTTTTCCAGATTTTTCCAACTTAAGCAACCTATCCCTTCATCATACAATATACACCACCATTTACTGAAAGTTTATACTTCATTAAGACATTTTCTATGGGCTTTACTTGCACTGCAATGTATTAGTCTAGATTTCCAGTTAGGTTAAACTTATATCCCATCTAATATTTATATCCTTCGTAGTATTTAGCAGAGTGTCTTATACATAGTAATAATGCAGTAAATATGGTTTTATCGACTAAATGGTTGCAAACTCCTTAAGGGAGCATTTAACTTACCTTAATATCCCCAAGTCTAAGACATACGTGACCTATAATGAACGCTTAGTAACTATTGTGCTGTGTGTGGGAAGAAACAGAGAGAAAGTGAGTTCACTTGATGAGACTGCATTGCTTATTACAGTGTTCCATTTTCAGTTCTCTCCTTACTTGACTTAGTAGAAGCATGGACTCAGCTCCTGGCTCCTTTCTACCGGAAACACCTCCTTCGTCAGACTTGAGGATATCCACTTTCTCAGCTTTCCTCCCACGTCACTGCCTGCTCCTTCTCAGCCCGATTGTCTGTCCCTTTGTCTTGTCCCAGCTTCTTGATTTTGCAGTGCTTCAAGGCTCGGTCCCTTCTCTTCTCTTCTCTCCATTCCACTCCTCTCCTCTTCTCTTCTCTTCTCAACACTCACTCCCTAAGTGATCTCATTAGTTCATGACTTCAAAGCACCCATGTGCTGAGAACTCCCATATGCACAACTCCAGCCCTCATACCTTCACTAACTCCAAACCTATGATGTCCTACTACCTACTTGATATTTTTGCGGATCCCCATAGTCCAAATGGGATATATCCAGAGCTGAGATCTCAGTCTCCCTCTCTGTGCTGCTCCTCCAGTAGTGTCCCTCATTTCAGCTAAGAACAAGAACACCATTCTTCCAGTGTCACAGGCATCTTGACACTTTCATTGTCTTACATCCCAATCCATCAGGAAAGACTTTTGTGCTCTACCTCCAAAATGCACACAGATGCCAACAACTTCTCATCTCCCATCCCTCCACCAGCCTGATCTGAGCCACCTGGATTGTTACAACAGTGACTGTGGTTGATTTCCCCACAGCAGCCAAGGAAATCCTTTGAGAATGTTACCCAGATCATGTCACTGCAGCTTCACAACACTGCACCAGCCCTCCACTTCACTCAGAGCAGAACTCAAAAGTTTTGTGAGGCAATACTCAACTGAACTTCCCATGTACATTTCTGGCTTCTTTTCCTCTCTCCCTACAGTGTTCTCCTCGCTATTTAACGCAGTCATCTATTGCCCCATAACTGACTACCCCCAAATTAAGTGGCTTAATACAATTTGTTATCTACTGGTTGCTCTGTAAGTTGATTGACTTCAGCTAGACATTCTTGTTTAAGGTTTGTTGTGTGGTTGCAGACCACCATCAGCCAGATCTGAAGTGATCTACTGGCTTAAAAATCTGGGTTCCCAAGGTGACTCATTCTCATGACTCACAGTTGATGCTTGGGTCTTAGCTGGGGCTGCAGACCAGAGCACCTCTCTCTAGCCTCTTGGTGCATCTTGGCCTTCTCACAGTTGGCATTAGGGGAGTCGTGTTCTGGGAGATGGTGTCCCAAGAGCAAGTGTGCCAGGAACCAGGAAGTAGATGTTTCACTCAGTAAGAAAAGGCCATACCTAGAAACTGGCATGGTGACTTTTCTGCTATATTCTATTGATGTCAGCAGTCACAGAGCCTGACAGGATTATAAATAAACTCTCTTTATTCATGGGAATGTGGCAAGATTACATTGCAAAAAAAGCACATGTGATGCAAGATATGATGGAGATCTTTGGAAAATATAATCTATTGTGCTATTTTTTAATCACAACAGTCAAACTTCCGCCTCAATGCCCTGTGCTAGCCTTCCTTCCACCAGAAATGCTTTATTCTCAGTATCAGCTACTGGTTCCCTCATTGCTCTGAAGTCTTCACTTCTTCACTTACTTCAACTCTGACAATATGCCAATGAGCCCATCATTGACCACTTTATTGGAAATTATAGACAAATGCTCTTCCTTATAACTAAGAGTACAAAATTGCCCATGGCATACCCACTGAACTTCCCTTGACCAAATAAACTTTGGTCGGCCTCCTCTCCTCCACACTGGCCCCCTAAACACTGGCTTGTCCTCCAGTTTCAGCAAACATTATACGACTACAGTGCAGAACACCCACCCCTAAACAACTCATTCTGAGAATCTGCTAACCGCAAAAACAAATATTTTCACTGTGAAAATGCCCCAAAGATGCCACCTGCATACCCCATGCACTAGCTCTACTCCCCTACAGACCTCCTGCTAGTTCTGCTCACCCCACCCTATAAAAGAAAAGTCTTTTTTTGTTGTTTAATTTTGAGATACTTGCAGATTTCTAGGTCAGAGCATGCTGCCTGTTGGAATAGTCTTTTTAAATAAAGTCTCTATCTAAGTCCATTTACCTAGATTTGACACTCAGCATTCCCAAGCCTTTATATCCTGAACCATTTTTTGTTATCACTGATTCCCTTCTAACATACTATATATTTATCCATTTATTGTGTTTATTGCCTCTCTTCCTCTATTAGAATATAAACTGTATGACAGCAGGATGTTTTTCTATTTTGGCGACTAAATTTCCATCACCCAGTAGCAGCCATTCCAGGTGCTCGAAATCTATTTGTCAATTACTTGGATAAACTCTCATGTGTGATGTGATGAAAGCATATCCATCCAATGCATAAAGATACAGAATAAATATTTACTACTGATCTTCTAGGATCTTATTCTCCACCCCTAAATAATTTGATCTCTGATATGTTCCTTGAGTCAGCTTCTCATCTCAATCATGGAGTTCCTGTAAAACTCCTAGAGCTGTCACATTTTTCTTATTCTCCCCTGACTTCTTCCTCTGTTCTGGATCGTAGCTCAGAAGCCGAAGCCTGGTTATAGACGCAAGTCATTTCCTCTGCTGCTGTTAGCCACTGGATTTTCCATCATTTTCTTTTGGCATACCCCTGCTAACTTACGTTAGCATGTGTGTTACATGTTTCCAATACTGGTCTGGATGGTCTTTCCTCCTGTCCAGCTGATCTGTCCACCTGAGCTTGCCCAGCCTTATAGGGCAGGAACCCGGCTGTTTCTGACACCTCCCAGTCCACATTCTGCCTGTGATTTAAGTCGCTCATAGGCACTTCCTGAGGCAAAGGAAAAAGAAACATCTTTTCTTCATGATCATGCATAGGGTAGTATTTAGGGAGTGAACTTTTGTCAAAAAAATCTCATGTTACAATGATTTGATGCTCCAAGTTATTCCTCTGCTCCTAGGTAATAGACAGAGAGAGAAAGAGGGAGAAAAAAAATGATCATTTGATCATAATGAGTTTCAGTTCATGATCACATAATTCATCTTGTTATTACACATTGCTACTCCTTTAAATAAAGTACCAATGAGATACCAACTTCTCAGCACTTCATCCAAGCATTGCTAAGGAGTTGGTTTGTCTTATCTAATGTATAAAATGTATCATTTGGGCTAACATAGTAATTCTCAACTGTGGGCAATTTTGTCTCCCAGAGGACATTTGCTAATGTCTTTGAGACAGTTTTGCTTGTTGCTACTGAGTAGCAGTGGGGGCAGGGCATCTAAGAGGGAAAAGCCTAAGGTGCTGCTAAACATCCCACAGTGCACAGGACTTCTCCCCACAACAGAGAATCATCTGGCCAAATACACCACTAGTGCCGAGGTTAAGAAGTTAAGGGGCGCCTGGGTGGCTCAGCTGGTTAAGTGCCTGACTCTTGATTTGGCTCAGGTCATGACCTCAGGGTCCTGAAATAAAGCCCCGAATCAGGCTCTGTGCTGGGCATGGTGCCTGTTTGATTCTCTTTCTCTTAATCTCAGAAAACAAACTTAGGGTTGCTGGAGTGGAGAGGGGTGGGAGAGAAGGGGTGGGTGGGTGATGGACATTGGGGAGGGTGTGCTTTATGGTGAGCACTGTGAATTGTGTAAGACTGATGAATCACAGACCTGTACCTCCAAAACAAATAATACATTATATGCTAAGAAATATATATTTATCTATTTATTATTAAATATATATATATATATTTAAAAAGAAGATTCTCTTTCTCCTCCTTCTGTCCCTGTCCTCATACACACACACAAAAAAGAAAAGAAACTGAGTTAAAAATATTAAAATTATGGTGCAGGTCTGAGGACTAATCAACAAATAATGGAAGAGGCTGGAAAATCCAAGCACACTCTCAACTCTACATAAAAGCATTACATACTATAAAAATGTCTCACTCATTTGGTAAAGTATTCAATAAATGTGAGTGGACCGATTGACTAATGGATTGGGGATAGCATTAAAACCTTACTTTACACAAAAATAGATTCAATTATTTTATAAACAGAAGGAAAAGAAAAAATATAAGGTGAATAGTTATTTAACTTTAGGGTAAACAAGCTATTTATGCAAATGACATTTATTTTACCCATCCTTTAGGGTCCAGTTCAAGTTTGAGTTCCTGGATCATGTTTCTGGGTAGTGGCAAGAGGGAGGAAATAAATTTCAGTTGCCCAACAATGTAAGTTTCGGTTCTGGGGAGGCTGGCTTATGCCTGCAGATAAGCAAGAGGCCTGATTAAACAGGATTTTGTCAAACGAGCTTTAGTTTCACTTCTTGGTTCATGCTTTCAAACAAAGATAAAGAATGTTCCCAAAGAGATATGGACGCTCGAGTATTAAGTCCTAGCTCCAGGGTTCGGCTTCCATCTAGAGAACACAGCTGTTCCAGAAATGCACCCATTTCTTCCCCTACTCATGATTGCATAATTACAACATTTTAGCTTTTGTGCCTGGTCTGTTTACCCCCTTGAAAACCATATGGGCTGGCTCACTTTGACTGATGAAAATAAGATTAATTGCTACCGTGTCATTTTCCAAGAGAAAGGGGGATGTATTATATATGAGAGAGTAAAAAGGACACAGTTAAAATGTGATTTCTCCAGCTAAAGACAAGAACTTTTCTTTAATATGGCTGTGAGTCTTCCTTTTAGTTTGATGTTTCTTCTTTAACTGTTCCTGTGGGCATAGTTAGAGGAAAGATGCTCTGGTCTGGTCTCAAACCAGTACCATGCAGAGTCACACCGGCAACTGTTTTCTTCTAAGAGGCCATGCACAATCCAATGACTGTGTCTGTTTGGAGATGCTCTTCCTAGTCTATTGCTCCTCATTCACAGACAGTCTGGGCAGAGAAGTCTGTAATACCCTTGTTCAGAATCAGAATGGGGAGCCAATCCCTTACTGCTTGCATCACAAGTGAGGAGGCAACAACAGAAGTAGAAGATTGGGATTCTAGAAAGCAGATGAGGTTTCTTACAGAGAAAAGGAGCAGAATGCAAGGGTGGTAAGTTATGTGTTAAATAAGGAGATAAAGTATCAAACTAGACAGAACACCCTATTGCATTTCAAAGAACAAAGTGTTTTCCAAACCTTTGGGCATAAACTAAATCACGGAGTTTAAGCATCAAGATTCTTTTAGGTTACAGTAGATGTATGCAGGCAGTGTTCCTGGAAAAGACTTCTCAGCCCATTTCAGTGATCAATTTGCCCACATTGCCTACCCCGATCATTTTTTTTACAAAATTTACTGTATGTTTTACATTTCAAAAATTTGGAACTGTCATTTAATTTTGCATGTAGCTGCACCTGGGTTTTCCACATATGCCTGAACAACTTGAGGGCAGGGAGTTTGCTTCCCTTGTGCTCTCCAGAGTATGGAGCATCATTCTTTTCCAAAAAATCGTGGCATTTGTGATTTTAAACTATAACTGCTTAATGAAGCCATGCAAATGAGTGCAAGATAGAATAATATCTCATCTACACAGAATTCACTGCTCCAGTGGTCTCATCTTTTTGAAGCATAGATAGAAACATAAAAAAAAGAAAAGCTGTTTCAATATCCAAAATTGATGTTATTGGGTTCATTTGTACCATCCTAAACGAGCATAACACAACTAAAGGGAAAATCCTGAGATTGTTACAACTGGGAATTATTTTAAGTGTGACACAGAAATTGGTATAGGGTTAAAAACCTTTGACCCAGTGAAACAGATTATTTTTTTCAGATAGCATGAAATTGGATTTTTTTTCTTTTCATCAGAAGCCAACTAGTCTCTAGAACCCTCTTCTTGCTGTACAGAGGAGACACTATTCCTGGATAACAAGGAGTTTTAGCACTGTGATTTTGCCAAATGTACTCTGGAGGGGAAAAAGAAACCCAAAACCTTATTTTCCGTGGGTATGTGCAGTAGGCAGTGGGAACAAGAATGGCTAAGAAATGCAACAAATGAAGTTTTCTGTTCACAATGGGTATACTACAGGGAATTACAGACAAAGAGTTTAAAAATTCTCTGGAACTAGATTTTCTTTTTTTAATTTATTTGAGAGAGAGAGCACATACGAATGGGGGGAGGGGTAAAGGGAGAGGGAGAAGCAGGCTCCCCACCAAGCAGGGAGCCTGATGCGGAAGTTGATTCCAGAACTCTGAGATCATGACCGGAGCTGAAGGCAGAAGCTTAACAGACTGAGCCACCCAGGCGCCCTGGAGCTAGATTTTCAATACAGGGATAAAGTCCTGCTTTTATGAAACAGAATTATTTGGCATATCTGGCAGAGACCAGTATGAAACATCGCTGCTGTGAGATGGTAGCATTGTGCTAAGGTAAACCGTAGCTGATCTTCTGTATTAAAGTCGTCATTCTTAACTAGGTCGTTCTGTTATCTTTAAAAAACATCAAGTAAAAAAGCCCTGTGCAGGTATTGTTAGAAACAGGTTTTATACACCAGTTGAGGTTCAATTTAGTTGCTCAGAGTGATGGAAGTTCAGAAATCGAGGGAGAAAAACTGACTCAGCAATTGTTCTCTTTGAAGTTCATGAACAGTAATTTCTTTGCTGCTAGAAAAGCAAACAGGGGCGCCTGCATGGCACAGTCGGTTAAGCATCTGCTTTCGCCTCAGGTCATGATCCTGGGGTCCTGGAATCAGAATCTAGCCCAAGTCAGGCTCCCTGCTCAGTTGGCAGTCAGCTTCTCCCTCTTCTCTGCTCTGCTCATGTTCTCTCTCTCTCTAATTAATAAATACAATCTTAAAAAGAAAGAAACACAGACAAAAATTAAGTTAAAACTCCTGATAAAAATACATGCATTTTGTTAAATTTTAAAAGCATACATTTTAAACCTAACTTTCCAAAACCACTTTCTTCAGTTTATTGTTATAACTCACACAGGAGTAAATTCAAAAGGAGTACTTTGGGTGTGGCCAAGACAGAGCCTGGGTTTTCTAGACTGCTCCCTGTTGCCCCTACAGTAAACAACTTTAAAAGCAGGCGAAATAAGCAAAGTGTTTTTGAAGGAGAATCAGAGGGGAAGGGGGTGGAGTCAGCGCAGAACTGTATGCTAGCAAAAAAAACAGGCACCTGTGAGGAGCCGGATGTTTTCTCAACTTTCCACCCTGGGGAACTTCTAGGTTCCCATGTGTCACCAGGAAAAGAGCTCAGGGAGAGTAGGGCACTCTTGCTAAGCGGAGGAGGCAGAGATCAGAAACCACTTACTTGCGGTGCATGAGGGGCAAACTGGAGGACAGTGGCAGAAGGAAAGCAAATGGGAACTAGGGTAATCTAGGGAGGGAAACGAAACAACAGAGACTTTGAACACAGAAACAAACTGAGGGACTTGGAGGGAGGGGGGTGGAGGGATGGGAGAGCCTGGTGGTGGGTACTGGGGACACCTAAAGCGGGGAGCAC